>CM022764.1:30242643-30279219 GCA_012411365.1 Ameiurus melas | reverse complement strand
GTGGGTATGTATGTGTGATATGTATATGTATGTATGTGTGTATGTATATATATATATATATATATATATGTGTGTATGTATAGTATGTGTATATATGTGTGTGTAATATATATATATATGTATGTATAATTTTTATCAGAAAAAAGAGAGACACAGTACCACTACCAACCACATGGTCCACTTTTAGCCTATAGTAGATGAACAATGAGAGGGAAGATTTAGATGTGCCAGTGCACAACAAACCTTAAGTAAGGACTTTTATTGAGAAATAAAAATTCAAAAACCTAACCCTAACCTCCTAACCCTAACCCCTAACCCTAACTCTACTTAACTGGGCAGTTCCTGGTGGACTGTCCGGGGGTCATTGTACATTCAAAAACCTAACCCTAACCCTAACCCTAACCCTAACCCCTAACCCTAACCCTGACCCTGACCTTAACCCTAACCCCAACCTTTGAACCCATACCTGACCCCAAGCCTAACCATTTCACCACAACTAACCTTCATTTCTCAGTCTAAACTCTATTTTAACATTAAATAATCCAACATTTTTGGTATGTATGTGGATGTGGGTATGTATGTGTATATATATGTATATATATATATATATATATATATATATATATATATATATATATATATATATATATATATATATATGTATAATTTTTTATCAGAAAAAAGACAGAGACACAGTCCACTACCAACCACATGGTCCACTTTTAGCCTATAGTAGATGAACAATGAGAGGGAAGATTTAGATGTGCCAGTGCACAACAAACCATAAGTAAGGACTTTTATTGGGAAATAAAAAATTCAAAAACCTAACCCTAACCCCTAACCCCTAACCCTAACCCTAACCCTAACCCTAACTTCACTCTGCCCCTAAAAACCCTGACCCTAATCACTCACACACCCCTAAATCCTAAGGCCTAGCCACTACTCTAGAATGACTACACAAATACACAAAATAAATAAATAAATAACCTGATCCCAACCCATAAAAGTTTAGCCCGTACTACTACTCTAGATATGCACCTATAAAAAGGCCCCAAAACACAGCTTAGCCCCAACCTTTGAACCTAAACTGTAACATACACGTATAAAATAAATAAATTACAACTTCACCCTGTCAAAAATGTGTGTATGTATGTGTGTGTGTGTGTATGTGTATATGTATATATGCATATATGTGCGTATGTATAGGGGTATATGTATATGTATATATATATATGGTATATATATATATATATATATATATATATATATATATATATATATATATATATAAAACCTAATCTTAACCATCACTCTAACTGTAGCACCGACCCCTAAAAACTCAACCTAAATCCTAAACATAATACATAACCAATCCCAAACGACAGCCGTACACAGATAAAATAAACAAATGATTACTTTACCCTGTCCCTAAACACCCTGACTCTAATCAATTACAAACCCCCAATCCTAAGGCCCAAACACAACTTTAGTCTCAAGTACCCACAACCTCAACCCATCTCTCAGCCTTAACCTCTCCAAATACTCCCTAGGACCCACAACATCAGCAAGCACAACCAAAACAACCTAAATGAATCAAAGTCAAAACCAGAAGTCAATCCGACGAGTTAATCAATAGACTAATGAGATTCAACCTTCTACTCAATATCAAACTTTACCCTGTCCCCAAAATCTTGTTCCCCCTCCCCATATCACCCTGAACTGACAAACATTTATTTAAATAAATAAATAAATAAAAAACACAGCCAAAACCCAACTGAGGGCTACTTGGAAGACAAATAATTTTCTGAGCTATAGCAGTGCTTAACAGGCGCCGGCCAGTGCACTTCCCTTGACTCCCTATCTAACTGGGCAGTTCCTGGCGGACTGTTTGGGGGGGGTCATTGTACATTCAAAAACCTAACCCTAACCCTAACCCTAACCCCTAACCCTAACCCTAACCCTAAACCCTAACCCTAAACCCTAACCCTAACCCTAACCCTAACCCTATGGGACACAGGCCGGGGAGTGATCAACCCATGGCTGGCCGCCGCAGTTGAGGGTGTCTAGTGACTAAAAGGCCTGAAACACCCAATGATTCTGCGGAGCACTACTGATGATGTGTCCTAAAATTTAGGGTATAAAAAAAAAAAAAAAAATTTAAAAAATTTAATTTATAACCTTAGCCTTGAACCCTAAAACCTAACCCTAACCTAGACCCTAACCATAACCCTAGCTCTGAACCCTAAAACCTAACCTAAACCCTAATCATAACCGTCACTTTAACTCTAACTCTGACCCCGAAAACTCAACCTAAACCCTGACCCTAACCCTAAAACCCTAACCCTAAACCCTAACCATAACCATAACCCTAGCGCTGAACCCTAAAACCTAACCTAAACCCTAACCTAAATCCTAACCATAACCGTCACTTTAACTTTAGCTCCGACCCCGAAAACTCAACCTAAACACTAATCCCTGACCCTAAACCCTAACCCTAAACCCTAACCCTAACCATAACCCTGGCTCTGAACCCTAAAGCCTAACCTAAACCCTAATCATAACCAGTACGCTAAACTGTAGCTCCGATCCCTAAAAATTCAACCTGAACTCTAAAAATTAACCATAAACCCTAACCCTAAGTACCCACAACTTGGACCCATTTCTCAACCTCTCCAAATACTCCCTAGGATTCGCGACATCAGGAAGCACAGCCACAACACCTAAACGAATTAAAGTCAAAACCAGAAATCAATCCGACGGGCTAAGCAACAGGTTAATGAGACTCAACCTTCTACCCAGCATTTACACACACCCACACAAAATAGAGAAATTAACAAATAAATAACCTGATCCTAATCCATAAAAGTTTAGCCCGAACTACTGCTCTAAGCAGGTCAGGAAAAACCTTACTCAGGAAGAATGACTTAAACCAGAATAACTTCCACACCCAGCTGGGAATAAAAAAAGAAAGCCCAACTTCGGGGAGGGTTACAGCCAAATGTCAACAGTGAAACCTCAAACGGTACGACCATCTTAACCCTAGACATCTAAGAACCACCTCCAACTGAATACCATCTCCACAGCCCATTGGGAAATAGCTCGTGATCCACCAACTATAAAACCTAATCGGGTTAGACTCGATTGGATTTGTTAAATCAGCAGACGCCAAGCCGGGGTCTGCTACAGGAACAATAGCTACGCTTAACAAGCGCCGGCCCGTGCACTTTCCTTGGTCCCCTATTCAACCACGCAATGAATTTGTGATGGGAGGGATCATTGTATTCTTACAAAAACCTAACCCAGCCAGAGCCTTCGGACCAAGCATGCTATCTGAGTCAAAGTAGTCTTAGTTGTTGGTGGACCATGAGCTTTTACAACAATCATGTCCATCGATCACACCTGTCCAGTCTCCCATCCTTTTGGATTGGGGGTGGGGAGACTATGGGTCTCTCCTACCCTTTTGGATTGGGGGTGGAGAGATTCTTGGATTGGTCAGCGGAAACAAGCCCAGACAGGCATGGTGAATGTACTGCCCAGACAGGTAGCCCATTCTTTATTCCGCTTAACCAGTCGTTCCGAAATGCAGGATGAAACCGTCCGGAAAGAAGAACGAAGAAAAGAAGAAAGCCCAACTTAGGGTGAAATTATAGCCAAATAAATATCAACAAAGTCCCAATCGGTAGTGATGTCTAAAACCTAAAAAGAGCTCGTATACTCAACTACGAAGAAAAGAAGAAAGCCCAATTTGGGGTTAGATTATAACCGAATACCATTAACAAAACCTCATGCAGGAACAAAATCAAAAACCTAGTTAGGCTCCACACTTAACTGCAAATAAAAAGAAAAAAAGCCTAAATGGAGATATAAAAATCACTCTAAATTATAACCAAAATATCTCCAGCAAAGCCCCACACAGGAAAAAATACCCAAAATCTAAAAAGACTCCCATATTCAACTATGAAGAAAGGAAGAAAGCCCAACTAGGGATAAAATTATAGCAAAAAAACGTCAGAAAAGCCTCACTCGGTGGGAAAATCCAAAACCTAAAAAGATTCCTACACTCCACTACGAAGATAAGAAGAAGGCCCAAATTGACATAGGATTATAACCAAAACCATCAGCAAATCCCCGATCAGAAATAATACCTTAACCCCAGGTAAACAAGATACCATCTCTTAAACTGCAGGTCTAAAACATGAATATACACGACGATCGTCTGCATGGATCACACCTGTCCAGTCTCTCACTCCTCTAATCGGGGGATAGAGAGACCATGGAATAGGTGGGCAGAGACAAGCCCAGACAGGCGTGGTGAGTGTACTGCCCAGACAGGTAGCCCACTCTTTACTCTGCTCTACCTATCATTCCGACATGCAGGATAAAACCTGCCGGAAAGAAGAACGAAGAAAAGAAGAAAGCCCGATTTAGGGTGAAATTATAGCCAAATAAAGATCAACAAAGCCCCACTCGGTAGGGATGTCTAAAACCTAAAATCCCAAAACTTTGTTTTCAAAATAAATTATAACGACTTTAACCGTACCATAATTAAACATGGCCATATTGCAATCTAACCCTAATTATAACTTAATCCCACACCATAAACGAAATGAATGATTTTTTAGTTGTGCATTTCCAGGTTTATCTATTAGTTCACTTAAACATGAATGAATAAATGAATGAATAAATAAATAAATAAATAAAGTAGCATAATGTAAACCTAACCCTAATCTATTTATAACCTAACTACTGTGACCAATCCAAAACCTGTCACAAACCACAAAACTACCAACATAAATACACAAATAGATTAATTAATTAAAAAGGTATAAATAAATAAGCAAACAAATTAAATAGATAAATAAACATTCTAGTCTCTCAAATAACTCCTCATATAATTTTTTATGAAGGGAATTAATAAATACCTCAGTAGGGACACGTCCTAATCCTCCAGTCATAGATCATCACACCAAACCGTACTGCTGAGAAATATTCCAAAATTATCCAAGTCGAAGCGAACACAAAACCCTGGGTGGATTAAGATAAAGAACGGAAATATAATCGCCCGGAAGCGAATTTTAAGAGAGTTATTTTACGTGATCTGGAGCGTCTTCCACGACCTAAGATACCGGAAGTGAATGATAATTTTAGACATGGAGCTCGCGCTGAAAGCTATGTAAACCCTTAAACGTTATTCACGCAAGTTTTTATCGATGGATCCGATGCGTACTTACTCAGGTGCACTTATGATTGCTCCCACAGATCGTTTCAGCTGTGATCGCGCCTGTCATACAGCGGAGAATATTAAAAATAATGGAAAATATTAAAAATAATAATTATCCATTTAGAAGCAAAACCAACACCCGGGTTAGATTAGGACACGTTATAGAAGCATAATCGCTGCGGAAATCTAATTTTAAGGTAAAAAACAGATCGCTGCAGCTGTGATCGCACCTGTGATCGCACCTGTCATACAGCGGAGAATATTAAAAATAATGAGGAGCCGCCTCAAAGCAAAACCAACACCCTGGTTAGATTAAGACACGCCGAAACACAATCGCTGCAAAATATAATTTTAAAGGAGCTATATTTTTGCGCGATCTGAGCGTTTTTCACGGCTGGGCAATACGGAAGTGAGGGTGCATTCTTAAACACGCGCGACGAGAGCTATTTTAAGCCTCAAAACTTCACTGAAAGTTTATCAATGGATCCGATGGGTATTTAGTCGGTGCACGTATGATTATCCCCACAGATCACTTTAGCCGTGATCGGGCTGCCATACAGCGGAGAATATTAAAAATAATGGAAAATATTAAAAATAATAATTATCCGTTTTGAAGCAAAACCAACACCCTGGTTAGATTAAGACACGTTACAGAAACACAATCGCCGCGAAAATATAAATTTAAGGTAGCTATTTTGCGGATCTGGAGCGGTTTTCACGGCTGGGATACCGGAAGTGAGGGTGCATTCTTAAACGGGCGCGCCGAGAGCTATTTTAAGCCCCAAAAACTTCACTCGTGAAAGTTTATCAATGGACCCGAGGCGTATTTAGTCGAGTGCACGTATGATTACTCCCACACATCACTTTAGCCGTGATCGGGGCTGCCATACAGCGGAGAATATTAAAAAATCATGGAAAATATTAAAAATAATAATTATCCGTTTCGAAGCAAAACCAACACCCTGATTGGATTAAGACACGTTATAGAAACACAATCGCTGCGAAAATATAATTTTAAGGTAGCTATTTTGCGCGATCTGGAGCGTTTTTCACGGCTGGGATACCGGAAGTGAGGGTGCATTCTTAAACATGAAGCGCGCCGAGAGCTATTTTAAGCCTCAAAACTTCACTCGTGAAAGTTTATCAATGGATCCGATGCGTATTTATTCGGGTGCACGTAGGATTACTCCCACAGATCACTTTAGCCGTGATCGGGGCTGCCATACAGCGGAGAATATTAAAAAATCATGGAAAATATTAAAAATAATAATTATCGGTTTCGAAGCAAAACCAACACCCTGATTAGATTAAGACACGTTATAGAAACACAATCGCTGCGAAAATCTAATTCTAAGGTAGTTATTTTGCGCGATCTAGAGCGTTTTCTAGGGCTGGGATACCGGAAGTGAGGGTGCATTCTTAAACACGAAGCGCGCCGGGAGCTATTTTATACCTCAAAACTTCACTCGTGAAAATTTATCAATGGATCTGATGCGTACTTAATCAGGTGCACGTATGATGGCTCCCACAGATCACTTTAGCTGTGATCGGGTCTGTCATACAACGGAGAATATTAAAAAATAATGGAAAATATTAAAAATAATATTTATCCGTTTCGAAGCAAAATCAACACCCTGGTTAGATTAAGACAGGTTATGGAAACACAATCGCTGCGAAAATCTAATTTTAGGGCAGCTATTTTGCGCGATCTGGAGCGTTTTCCACGGATACAGGAAGTGAAGGTGCATTTTTTAACACAGAGTTCGCGCCGAAGGTCATAATAAATGGAGAAGTAATAATAATAATAACAATAATAATAATACGGTAAACAAGTGAAACACCGATTATAATATACTAATACGTAGAATGGGGGGGTAAAATACACGGTTACATCTTAGCTTGGCCAAATAAAATACCGGGTGATGCGGATTCGCTGAGAAGGAAATTTATGCGAGACAGAAAGGATCATGGTCCTAACTTAAACCAGACTTAACGCAAAACATCTTAACAACCGTCGGAGCTAAACGCACGCGGTTTTTTGGTACCCGTGCATAGAATCCCAACCTTTCAGTCAACTACAAATACATAAGTCGAAAGTTTTTTTTACCATAATAGGGAAATCGATCTTAGAAAGAGCCTAGTGGGTGGGGACCACTCCTACATCCAAGTCGGGGGGCGGCTACGTCAGTAGAAGCCTGATCACTTCCCGAGACTACTCTTTGGATTAAGGTAAGGAAGGAATCCGCTGGCACACGCTCAACCCCAGGGGGCCCAACTCAGTAGAAGCTTGATGGTTTCCCGAAAGGTTCCGAATCCTTGTGAGGAGGAACGGTAGGGTCAAGCCATCCGCTGAGTTGTAACCCACCCAGGGCCATCCGGAGGTGACGTATTGCATGGGACCTACCTCTGGACCCCTGGTTTAGTTAGATAGGACGCTGCGTTAGGCTTAGCTATAGGCTCAGTTCGGGTGACTCGGGAAACCTTGCGGTGTTAACAAGAGTCACTCCGGGCTGAGCAAGGTAAGTATACGTTACCCGACGTCCGAAACACCGACGCTCCACCACGCTTTAGAATAACTAAACTTTATTAGGCAAATTGGGCAAGCTAACATTACTCAAAAGGGTGAAATTAAATGACTGTAATTAAAACAATAAGCCATCAAACAAAACTTACGCCTAAAGCAGTTGTTATATAAACAAATAAATAAATAAATAAATAAAATAAGGTACAATTCTATGACTGTAATTAAAACAATAAATCGTCAAAAAACACTTAGATCTAAAACAATTTAATGTTCCGAACAAACATGCTCCTTATATAAATTAATTCTCCTTAAGTAGGCAAAACAGACAGGGCTTTAAAATACAATCAGTAGGTTACACCAATACAGAAACTAAAATAATAATCCAATAATCAATACTTAGGCCTAAAACAATCTAATTAACCAAACCGACATGGCTCTAAAATACAATCAGTTGATCTTATTAATACAGAAAAGAAAAAAAAAATAAATAAATAAAATAATAATAAACCATCAACCAATATGTAGGTTTAAAACAATCGAAATTGACTGATCCAACATGCTTCCAATATAAATTACCGTTTAATAAGTAGCCAAAACTGACAGGGACTGAAAAAACAATTATTAGATTATACTATGATCAGATCAGAGCAAAATAAATGAATGAATGGATGAATGAATGGTTATTTAACTCAAAAACGTAGGCCCATTTGAAATAAAATATCATCTTAAACCATGCCTTAGGCGAATGGGATGATTGGCTATGGGACACAGGCCGGGGAGTGATCAACCCACGGCTGGCCGCCGCAGTTGAGGGTGTCTAGTGACTAAAAGGCCTGAAACACCCAATGATTCTGCGGAGCACTACTGATGATGTGTCCTAAAATTTAGGGTATAAAATTAAAAAAAAAAAAAAAAAATTTAAAAATTTAATTTATAACCTTAGCCTTGAACCCTAAAACCTAACCCTAACCTAGACCCTAACCATAACCCTAGCTCTGAACCCTAAAACCTAACCTAAACCCTAATCATAACCGTCACTTTAACTCTAACTCTGACCCCGAAAACTCAACCTAAACCCTGACCCTAACCCTAAAACCCTAACCCTAAACCCTAACCATAACCATAACCCTAGCGCTGAACCCTAAAACCTAACCTAAACCCTAACCTAAATCCTAACCATAACCGTCACTTTAACTTTAGCTCCGACCCCGAAAACTCAACCTAAACCCTAATCCCTGACCCTAAACCCTAACCCTAAACCCTAACCCTAACCATAACCCTGGCTCTGAACCCTAAAGCCTAACCTAAACCCTAATCATAACCAGTACGCTAAACTGTAGCTCCGATCCCTAAAAATTCAACCTGAACTCTAAAAATTAACCATAAACCCTAACCCTAAGTACCCACAACTTGGACCCATTTCTCAACCTCTCCAAATACTCCCTAGGATTCGCGACATCAGGAAGCACAGCCACAACATCTAAACGAATTAAAGTCAAAACCAGAAATCAATCCGACGGGCTAAGCAACAGGTTAATGAGACTCAACCTTCTACCCAGTATTTACACACACCCACACAAAATAGAGAAATTAACAAATAAATAACCTGATCCTAATCCATAAAAGTTTAGCCCGAACTACTGCTCTAAGCAGGTCAGGAAAAACCTTACTCAGGAAGAATGACTTAAACCAGAATAACTTCCACACCCAGCTGGGAATAAAAAAAGAAAGCCCAACTTCGGGGAGGGTTACAGCCAAATGTCAACAGTGAAACCTCAAACGGTACGACCATCTTAACCCTAGACATCTAAGAACCACCTCCAACTGAATACCATCTCCACAGCCCATTGGGAAATAGCTCGTGATCCACCAACTATAAAATCTAATCGGGTTAGACTCGATTGGATTTGTTAAATCAGCAGACGCCAAGCCAGGGTCTGCTACAGGAACAATAGCTACGCTTAACAAGCGCCGGCCCGTGCACTTTCCTTGGTCCCCTATTCAACCACGCAATGAATTTGTGATGGGGGGGATCATTGTATTCTTACAAAAACCTAACCCTAACCCCTAACCCCTAACCCCAACCCCTAACCCCTAACCCTAACCCCTAACCCTGACCCTGACCCTAACCCTAACCCTAACCCTAACCCTAAAACCTAACCTAAACCCTAACCTAAATCCTAACCATAACCGTCACTTTAACTTTAGCTCCGACCCCGAAAACTCAACCTAAACCCTAATCCCTGACCCTAAACCCTAACCCTAAACCCTAACCCTAACCATAACCTTGGCTCTGAACCCTAAAGCCTAACCTAAACCCTAATCATAACCAGTACGCTAAACTGTAGCTCCGATCCCTAAAAATTCAACCTGAACTCTAAAAATTAACCATAAACCCTAACCCTAAGTACCCACAACTTGGACCCATTTCTCAACCTCTCCAAATACTTCCTAGGATTCGCGACATCAGGAAGCACAGCCACAACACCTAAACGAATTAAAGTCAAAACCAGAAATCAATCCGACGGGCTAAGCAACAGGTTAATGAGACTCAACCTTCTACCCAGTATTTACACACAGCCACACAAAATAGAGAAATTAACAAATAAATAACCTGATCCTAATCCATAAAAGTTTAGCCCGAACTACTGCTCTAAGCAGGTCAGGAAAAACCTTACTCAGGAAGAATGACTTAAACCAGAATAACTTCCACACCCAGCTGGGAATAAAAAAAGAAAGCCCAACTTCGGGGAGGGTTACAGCCAAATGTCAACAGTGAAACCTCAAACGGTACGACCATCTTAACCCTAGACATCTAAGAACCACCTCCAACTGAATACCATCTCCACAGCCCATTGGGAAATAGCTCGTGATTCACCAACTATAAAATCTAATCGGGTTAGACTCGATTGGATTTGTTAAATCAGCAGACGCCAAGCCGGGGTCTGCTACAGGAACAATAGCTACGCTTAACAAGCGCCGGCCCGTGCACTTTCCTTGGTCCCCTATTCAACCACGCAATGAATTTGTGATGGGGGGGATCATTGTATTCTTACAAAAACCTAACCCTAACCCCTAACCCCTAACCCTAACCCTAAACCCTAACCCTAATGGTAACGTTTGTGTCAGGAATGTATGTGGTCCAGATTTAACATAACTATATATATATTTATGAACTACCTCAGAGTGTTAGAAAGTGCAACCTGTGTGGAGAACATATGTGCATGTGTGTCAGACTTGTAATTGATCCTGATTTAACAGATGGGGATGGTCGCAACAGGTGTGGTAATGTGTGTGTGTGTGGGTGTGGGTGTGTGTTAGGAATGTATGTGAACCAGATTTAACATAACTATATCTAATTTTATGACCTACGTGTGAACATTGTGTCTATGTTTATCCGTAACGGATGGGGACCTACATGGCCGCAACAGGTGTCGTATCAAATTTTATGACCATGACCTTTTGACCCATATCTATTTGACCTTTGACCTAGACCTGTCAAATTTTATGGTTACATGCCATACAGACTATTCTATATATTATGGAGGCCGTAGGAGCGCGGCCCCTACATACTACCGTGACTTCGATTATCGGCTTGACAGGCCACTATTTTTTGAATCCCGGACCCGTTCGGGGCCTGGTACCGTGATGTCCCCACATAGGGTGTGCTCTCGCCCGAAAGACAAAAAGACACACCAGAAAGAGAACCGAAAGCCCAAACCTTCAGAGGCCCCTCACATTGCCTCAGTACGCACGGCATTTAAAATAATAAAACTCACACATCACATCAACAACATCCGCCGAGGGCGGCCTCCGGCTATCCACAAAATCACAAAATACCTGTGCAGAGGTAATTAAACCGGTGTTATCGAATGCCACCACACAAGCCCTCATCGAGGAGAATGCAAAAAAGTGGGCTCAGAACACCATCAGCATCCTCAATAGCCACTACGCAAAAGCGTCCAAAGAGGGTAACAAGCTCGCACGGATTGAATGCGAAGGGTTTGACCATTCATTCAAAAAAGCCACAGTGGGCCGAATGCACTTTCGGCCCAAAACTCAAACGCCAAACGGTTGAGGAGGCCAAACGATTCACAAAGCTAAAGGTAGCTCCGCTGAACCTCGAGACGCTGTTCGAAAGCCCAGAGGCCGAATCGGAGCCCAAAACCAGGTCCACGACGGCTGACCCGCAGAGCGATGGGCCCTCAGTCGGTGTGTTCATAGTGGTCAACGAGGACGCGGGCAGCCTCTCTGACATTCCACTCAATAAAAAACGTGCTCCTAGCGTCCACCCAAACCCCTGTATCGGACAGAAAATATATCCTTTCCCTATCAGGGACCGAGGGGAGCGCGAACGGCGCAGTTCCAACGCATGAAGGGGAATCCGTGTCACTCTACCACAGCCTAACAGACCCAACAAAGGCTCAATCCCACCGGGAGACACAAAAGAAAATAAGACACCCAGCACACAAACACGACATGACCCAAGGGGTACACTCACCGTGTCCGAGGTGTCCCTTGACATGGATGGAGATTCTTCCTGGACACCGTTCCATGCCAGTAAAGTAGTTCCTGGAGAAAAGAAAAAAGAGAAAGAGAATGGTGGGAATGGACGGACTAGTGGGGGGGAGAAATGCAGTGGAGTAAGTGACATAAGATGGCCAGTGCATACAGGTTAGCGCCTACCCTGACCCCAGCCCTAACCCTAACCTTAAGTCTAAACCTAACCCTAACCCTAACCTTAAGCCTAAACTTAACCCTAAACCTAACCCTAAGCCTAACCTAACCTTAAGCCTAAGCCTAACCCCAACCTTAAGCATAACCTTAAGCCTAACCCTAAGCCTAACCCTAAGCCTAACCCTGAACCTAACCCTAAGCCTAAGCCTAAGCCTAAGCTTAAGCCTAACCGCTAACCATAACCCCAAACATAACCCCAACCTTAACCCTAACCCCAATCCTAACCCTAAGGTCTTGTATGTGAGTATCAAGGCCTTGAATTTGATGCGGGCATCTACAAGAAGACAGTGGAGGGAGATGAGATACTAAAACATTACTGTATTGCCCTATTGTTGCCTGTGACTTGATTTATTTGGTTTAAACTGATGATATAATGATTGAAAAAGTTATATTACATCTTCTCTTTGGTGTCCAGGAAACGGTGGAAGAAAGTTCAACACAGGTATGTGCCTTCACAAAATCTTTTGAGCAGTTGTTAGTAATTGTAATAAAATTTTAAAGAGGAATTTTACAAATGAGACATAACGTGATGATAGAAATTAATCCCAGATCTGGAATCATACTAAGTTAGGGATAATATAATAACTGATTGTGAGATCCAGTGTGATTGTTTTGTAGAAAGTACTTAAACTGAAGTAAAGCTGCTAGATCAGATCCTCAGGTCTGTTAGGTCAGCTACATGTCTGTAGGCTACAGTGGTTATCATTTACAAGTGGTGGAGATACAAGATGTCAGGATGGAAGATGGCTAAAACGGTACTTCATTCTTTATTCATCTAAGTTTATTTTATTGATGTTTTACCTTGATTTCGTGTGAATTATGGAGTTTATATAGTTTGCTTATATTAGTTTTATTTTATGCTAATCATCTTCTCAATCTACTACTTAATAAAAAATATTTATTTAGTGATGAAAAGAACCATACTGTATGCACAGTTCGCTTGGCTAATGGCTACACACAGGGTTTTATGAACATTAGAAATAGAAGCACATTATTTATTATTTTCATGCTGAATGTGCTGGAACTTGGAGCCTGAACAAAACATGTGCATATTAATCTCATAATTGTAGTTTTAGACTTGTGCAGTTTGTAGCTGTTAAGCAACTGAAATATTTCTGCACAGGAAATTAAAAATGTCATGTCCTTTCACGTAATAAACGTGGTCGGCTAAGCTCTGTAACTTTTATTAATTTGTTAATGTACAGTTATAATACACATTTACGATTGACCTTGTTTAGAATCAGTAAGCCAGAGTTCATCGTCAAAATAATGGTGGTGAAGTCTCTTTAAATTTAGACTTTAACTCATGATGATTATACATTGAACTTACAGCTTGACGATATTCATGAGCAGCCAGTGAGTGATTCCTTGGATTCTGAATTATCCAGCTGTGCAGTATCAGACACAGATTACTGTGCAGATCACAGTGCGTCATCATCCAGTGATGTGGAAGATTTGAGCCAAGACAAAGGTTCATCATGTAAGAAACTGCCCAGTAAAGAATATCTTGAAAGTCCAGACACAAGTTTGAGTGATGATGATCAGCAAGGAGACAAGTGCACGATTAAAAAAAATAAAAAAAATAAATTAGAGCTTATCTGAAAAGACACCAAGAACTCGAGATAAACAAAACAAATAAAAGGTAAATCATCCGTGACCCTAAAAATTTGTACAAAAAGGGAAGACCATAAACGAGCATGGGACAAAAGACATTATTGCCTCTACTGTGGCAAATCACAATTAAAGATCTCAAGGCATTTGGAGAGAAAGCATATGGAGGTCAAAGATGTGGCATATGCCTTCAGCTTTCCATTAAAATCAATAGAAAGAAAGCTTCTTTTGGAAAAGTTGCACAACAAAGGAGCCATTAAACACAATACCAAAGTTCTGGAAAAAGGCAGGACGACACATAGTGACCTGGAAACAGCCATCTGATAAAGCTTCTGTTAATAAGGATTATTTGCTTTGCACATATTGTTTTGGAATGTTCAGGAAAAATGACCGGTGGGGACATCAGTCCTTGTGCAAATCTAAGAAGTCGTGTGTGACCGATGAGAAAATAAAAACTAGACGAGGGAGAGTACAACGTCGTGCTGCATGCCTGCTTCCAATAGCAGCTTCTTCAGACGGATGTCAGAGCATCAACAACAGCAAGAGACAAGATGATGTATCCTTTCACATCAGGAGGGATTCTTGGATTTGCAAATATGGAGAATCACTTTATGCAAAACATGGTTGTGTGAAGTCTAAGCACCAGTACATTGCACAAAGAATGAGGGAGCTTAGTCGATTCACATTAGTAGCTAAAGATATGGACAATACTGTCAATTATTTTGAACATTTGTGTGCACCATCAAAATTTGAGCTTGTTGGCAAGTGTCTTATGCAGTTTAATCCAGGCAAAAATTTATATTGAAAATCTTCAACAGCAGTCAAAATTGGATTCTGTCTTAAAAGGGCTGTGGAGCCCGAAACATTCTTCCATGGCTTCAGTTCTTACTGTTTCAGCTAAACATAACACTTTCCAGTAGGAAATCTTTTTCTTTTTTTCTTTTTTTTCCAAGCTCCTTGTGTGGTCAATGAAGCTGTTTCCATGTGTATGCCTGCACACACTGGTGCATGTAGTTGTGTGTAATGAAGAGAATAGACCGGTAAAAAAATTTGGAGGGGGGGGGGGCTGGTGATTGTCCTGCATGACACATTTAGTCACTTTTTTTAACCATGATGCACTGTTTACACCCATACAATTCAGTGGTTGTCATGGTGGTTAATAATTATTTTACTCTGATGCATACTGAGCATCAATTTCACAAACATTTCTTTAGGGATGAAATTACTTTTTGGCCAATGCTTTAGTCCTACATTTAGATACAGTCAGAGACTGGACAAGCAATAGCTGTTGAAGATATCTACTTTTTGGTCTGTTTTCAAGGCTACACAGTCTACATTGTCTCTTGTCATTTGTAGAGACCCCCAAGGTGAATATGAGGAGACTATGGGGTGATGGGGAGAAAAGTGCAGTACACAAACAATGGCAGAGTGCAAAGTTCCTGGAAAAGGCCACTGCATTCAGTGTATAGAAGAAGAGAAAGCCCTGAGTCAAAGATCATGGAAGAATGTCAAGAACTTTGAGTACAACACAATTGTGGCTCAAAACCGGAGATCTGCTTCATAAAAACTTGTATATTGAAGGCTTAACGTCTTGCGTTCTAATTGTTATGTTCACCTTTAGATTCTCTCTCTCTCTCTCTTCTCTGTCTGTCTCTCTATCTCTTCTCTGTCTGTCTGTCTCTCTCTCTCTCTCTCTGTCTCGGTCTCTCCTGTCTGTCTGTCTCTCTCTTTCTCTGTCTCATCCTCATTGTTTTTAGTTAGGATTTTGTTTATAAAGGGAATGAGGTATCAGCATTAAACCGCTGTGTAAAGGTTTTTTGATTTTATTTTCTCTCTTTTTCACCAATTAGGCCTGTTAATCTGACACTTATTAATTCTCAGCATGTAATTGTTCTTGATCTGAAAAACACAAAACAATTGTTTGAAGCCCAAGTTGTCTCAGTTCTCAAACTAAAACAGTAGAACTGGTCACTGGAGTTGGCATCTTGTGCAGCTTTATTGGAAGTTGCTGGATATTAGTGTAAAGTTTGGTTACTCTAATTAGATCAATAATTGCACAGGAACACGTACTTTAATACAGTAGTCTGATGACAAATGTTTAGGTAACCTGTATATCAGGGGTGTCCAGTACGTCGATAGCAAAGGAAGTGTTGGTAGATCGCCATAAAAAAAAAAGATGTTAGCATTGATGTACTGGACAGCCAGACTGAGATCTCGTCTTTTCTCTCTTCACGCATGTGCAACCAAACGCACCAGTGCTAAAGGCTAGCAAGCAAAATCACCTACTGAAGAAAGGGTACAAATTGAGTGAGGTAGCGGGATCAAGCAAGACACCGAAGACTTCTCTCTTCCATATGGAATGGGAGGATGATTTTTTTTTTTCACGATGTCATATTCGAAGTGCATTTGTCTGATCTGCCAAGCTACCATTGCTATTCCAAATAAGAGAAATGTGGAGCGGCACTTTAGGACTGTTCATAAAAACTACGACACTGACTTCCCTCCGAAAAGCGACCTGAGAAAGAGGAAGGTGAAGGAACTAAAATCATAGTTGTCCGAACAGCAGTCATTTTGACTTCAAATGCTAAGGTAGCCACCGAAGCACCGTTCCGGGTGAGTCACTCCATCATTAAACACAAGAACTCATACCAAGATGGAGAGATGATAAAAGAGGCATTCGTAGACACAGCTGACTTGTTGTTTCGGGACTTTAAAAACAAAACTGAAAGATTATCTACTATCTACAATCAAAACTCTCCAGCCATCAAGAAGTAGTTACACGGTGCTGTGAAGTCGTGGCTGAGGATTTAGGGAGATAAGGGAGTTTCTCTTTGAGTCGGGTGTGTTCTACATGTTTAACAGCAGTGATGATCAGTGGCTGCTGGACTTGGCATTTCTAACTGATCTGACCAACATGTTAAATGAGCTTCATTTGGAGCTGCAAGGAAAATACAAAACCGTGGTCAATATGATCAGCTCAGTCAATGCCTTTAAACGGAAAATGCAACTTCTGTCCTCAAAGCTGCAGCGCCATGATTTTGGGAACTTCCAAAACCTTGTGTCAGATCTGGAGACGCAGCGGAAGGCTTGTGCGCAGCGGAAGGCTTGTGAACATTGCACGCTACATGGAGCAGATTGACATCTGTCGGTCAGAGTCTGACAGACGCTTTCAAGACTACATCCGTTTAGGTTCAATGTTGAGGTTGATTCACTTGCAACGAAAATTGCAAAGCTGTTTCACCTGAACTCGTCTGAAGTGGAGGATGAGATTTTGAAACTACAGACTGACCTTCAGCTGAAGTCCTGGGCTCATGGACAGTTTTGGGACTTACTCACAGGGGAAAAGTACCAAACATGAGGAAATGTCCAACCTCCTCGACTGCATTATTTGGCTCTACTAATCTATGTGAATCAGCCTTTTCCCACATGAAGATTATTAAGTCCAAATACTGTTCCACAATGACTGATTGAGGCTGGCTACCAGCAGCTACTGTCTGGACTGTGCAACCCTGGCTGATTCTATTCAGTGCAAGTCATCAGAGTATGGTAATGACCAAAAATGTACTGAATTGTAGGGTACATTAAGTGCTCATGCAGTTATACAAGGTACATGAACATATATTGTGTATATATATTTAAAGTATACTCAGTATATATACATAAAAATGCTAAACATAAGTGCTAAACATACCAATAAGTGCAAACAAAAGAAAAGGTAAATACAATAATCCAGAGAGAAATGAGCACAATAGCACCCCCTTAAAAATGTCCTCACTCTGCTGGTAAAATGCTCACCTTTTCCCTTTGATTTTTGAAGAATCTGAGGTGACAAATGGTGTCATGGATTTACCTGGTCCTCACCTTGACGGACGTACAGGAATGGGTGTGTGTGTGCCTGTAACAGTGAGAGGTGTGTGTTTGTACGTGTACCAGTGAGGTGTGTGTGTGTGTGTGTGTGTGTGTGCCTGTAACACTGCACTTCAAATGAACACCACAACACTACTCTTTCCTCTTCCAGACATGATGCCGCTCTCAAAGTCAAGCCGCTCAATAAAAGTACTTGTACAGCACCCATCTATTTATCCGCACTCGAGGCGAGGAGGCAGACACAACACCAACGGGCACACAGTAAATCCCTTTTCCAAAAGAAACAACGCCACAGCTTTTCAACTGCTAGCGTCGTCTTCTTCCTCATTCTCTCTCTCTCTAAACAAACACACACAGATATAAACATTATTAGTATTATCAGTACTAATGTTATGGTTCCGTTAGTTGCAGCAGTCGTAGAACACAATAATAAGGAACTCTGGGTAAAACATGCATAGTAAAGAATACAACCAAACATTCATCAGCTTAAGTTTTTGTAAAACATTCACATTCCTGACATTCCTTTGGAGCATGTCATTGGATTCAAGGCCCGTACACTAAACTCCTATGTCCACTGCAACTGCAGGTTGCAGTGGACAACTGCACAGCAGCACAAGCCTTTCAGCGCATCACCTCCAATGTCTGTGTACACTTTGAAGCCAGCCCACATTCTACCACACAAGTAGATCACTTCACTAACTTACAAGCACCACAGAGAGGAATGCAAACAATTCTCACTCCTTGCTTTATAAGCTCTCGCAAATGCACAGTATAATGGACTCTCTAAGGCCAAAGGTCAAAATTAACTACATTCTCTCAAACACTCATGTCATTCTTAAAGTGTCATTCACAAGGAAAGCATAGGCATTTCGACAGTTGTGCAAGAGAAACATACCAACCATCACACACAAGTAGCAAAATAAAATCAGCCTTCTCACAGTCAACACACTTTGTATTGTCAAATCACTAGCCCTCTCTTTTCTGATTTCCATTTTATATCATCTGTGTTAGTCAATATACGCACTGTGTTTTAACCAAAATGTCATGGATCAGCTAAACACACGACTGCCCTCGTGTGGCCAAACTCGGGAATGGCAATTTCCCAAAAGCAGTATTCTGTTATTAAGCTTTTAAGGGTGGTTTTTAGAAGTCTATATTTGTAATAGTTAGCCAAGAGTGGGGTAAGAAGTATTAGATGCTATGAAAATTTCTCTCTCTCTCTCTCTCTCTCTCCACACACACACACACACACACACACACACACACACATCTCTCAACCCATATAGACTTATATGTGACCTTTTTAATTCAGCTGCTAAAGTAATTATGTGCAAATGTAAAGTCTCCAAAAAATGCTAAACACATTCTCTATTTGTGTGTGTATTTGTACTGCATATGTATTTCATACAGAAAGAGACGGTATACGTCTCTCATTACATTAACATTCTATCTTGAACATAGCAGTATATTTATCAACATAAAGTACACACACAAAAAAAAGATCCCATAAAATTTCCGGTAAAAAACTGTCAGCTGTGATTGTCAGAAAACGAGTACATGAGTAAAATAAATTTTGTAAATATAACATGAACACTCAGAAATGGGTGGAACTTAAATTCCACAAACACAGTAAATATATACTCTGGAAAAGCATATTTATTCTCCTTAAAACAGCAGCACAAGAATGTACTCCATGTTGGTTTCAACTTGAACAAATACTTTTGAATAATTACAATCTTTTCCAGAAAGCAATGCATTCAATAACCTGAACAAGACAGCACACCATTCTATTAACAGAATGGATTACTCATCAACCAAATGCTTAAAGAGCATAAACATACAGCTTTTTAGAATATCAGATGCTCAAATCAAAACTTCCTTGCTATTGCATGCTTGCTCTGTTGTTTATGTCTTTGGTTTGAGACAAGTATGTTGCAACTGACTCTCTTTAGTCTCATTGAGCTTTGGTTTTAGATTCACTTCTGGAAATTCTGTTTTTCTAGGCTCCAATTATTCTTTGATAAGAACATCCAAATAAGCAACCTGTGACACTGAAATTTTCAGAGTACAAATAATTTCAACAATGTCCTTTAGCTGTAGAGTTCATTGCCAAACCTCATCTGCAGGATCCAGCACTATCACAAATTATAAACATGTAGAAGCCATAAAAAATCCAATTCTGAATGGCCTTAGGTTCACGTGTATGTGAACTAACCCCACCAGGTTTTGTGAACGCATTGGAACCATTATATTTGAACTGCCTGATTTGAAAGTTAAGAATGTATGAAGTGAACCACTTCTTAACAAAGTACTTAATGTAAAGAGCATCATCATAATCTTCAAAAATATCTTGACTGAGACAAGATGGAAACGTTATTATATTTTTGTTTTTTCTCTTTTGCAACATACATCAATTTAGTTATTCTAAAATTATAAAAGAGAAATTACTAAAAACTGAGATTTCAAATTCTATTTGCTGTACTTGATAGCAATAATAATCTGTTTCATAGTTCATTTGGTTTAACTCCTGTAAGCAATATTATTGCATTTTAATTTTTTTTCTTTTTTAAACAAAAAACCCATGATTATTTCCAAAAGAGTTGCCGTTGATGTGAAAAATGGAGTATAATATAGTGTGAATGACAAAAATAAGCAATAAATACAGCATTTTGCGGTTTTATATATAGCACAAATGAAACATTTATCAGCACATAACTTTACTTTATTAACTATATTACTAATTATATACCTTTTTATTACACATACACTTATTGTGGTAATAAAAAGGTATATCATTAATAATATAGTTAATAAAGTGAAGTTATGTGCTGATAAATGTTTCATTTGTGCTGCTTTCATGAGCACAACGTGATGACGTCACCAGCCCCCACATGCTCCAAATTAACCCGAAATAGTCTAAATCGTTTGAGCCAGTTTTTGCCGACTGTCTTTTTTATTTTAACAATACAGTTACAGTTTCTAATATAAGGGGGGCTCCAGAGCCATCATTGCCCTCTGCTTAGTTGAGAGCCACAACAGTAATACTGTGTAGTAGCTCTCTTGCATTGTCCATGGATTGTGACTTGAGAAGCTGTGCCATTGACCTCACAAAGAAATCTTTAATGTGATGTGATTTTTTTCTTCAAGCAGTCCCACTGGCAGATCATCTTGATGCAGTGTGCAACATCAACCCGAACAAAACAAGGTGGCACTTTTGCTGACACTTTACTGAGTAAGACACCAAAACACTCACTGATGCAAGTCTTCAGATGAGAATGAGGAGTAAAAGCCTTGACCAGAGTTCCAAGCAAAGCCAGAGAAAGGTCACTCACAACCTCTTTTGGAATTGGTGCACCTGCATGTATCCATTCTGTCAGCCAATGTGTTATTGCATTAACATCGTGTCTCTCTGACATCATTTGCACCACTGGGACACTTAAACTCTCATCCTCAGCCAGAACATCCAGATATAAGAAGATATGGCCAGACATGCCACTTGGTCTCTGTAGTTTCCTCACCACTGAGCCAGTTGCATCAAAACTCACAGTGGGGTTAGTAGACTTATTTGATAATGACTTGTACATAAACATTTGTGTTTGACTCATACTTAAAACATTTGTGTTGAGTATGTTTGGCTCAGGATCTCCAAAATCCATCAGTTTTGTTGCCTCTGATGCCCTCCATACATGGGGTTCCATTCTACCCTCACACAGTTCTTTGGCTATATGCATACGCAAGTTACCAGACATTGGACGCTTGGAACATCCAGTGTGCAGGAAGTCATCTGTGTTTTTAATTGAACAATTGAGCACCATTGGGCTGTTCATTTCAGGCTCTCTGTCACATTTTATGTGAATGTGGCCACATTCCTTACAGTTGCCTCTGATTTCTAGGAATCTCTCTGTTACTGATGGATAGACCTTGGCTCTTTTAAAAACAAATGTGCAGGGGCTTTTCACTTCTTCCCAAATGTGATGATTTATCACGTGTCCAGATGCCAGGCTTCAAAATTGTGTATTCTCTTTTGTGTGTTTTAGAGAACTTGTTTTTGTATTGAACTGTTTCTGGCATGAATT
This sequence comes from Ameiurus melas, assembly GCA_012411365.1. Taxonomy (NCBI): domain Eukaryota; kingdom Metazoa; phylum Chordata; class Actinopteri; order Siluriformes; family Ictaluridae; genus Ameiurus; species Ameiurus melas. The sequence goes on along the minus strand of CM022764.1, from coordinate 30,257,183 downwards.
CAATCCATGTCTGAATTGGAAGTTGAAAACCAAAAGTCTTTTGGTCTTGGGGAAAGGGACCCTGGCTCAAAATCAGTGTCATCACTACTGCCACTTGTTTCATGATCACTTTCATAATCAAACGCTAAAGCAGTCCAAACGCTGTCTGTTCAATTTAACAAAAAGTATATTGAGCCTTTGCAGTGATCTTGTTTATAGCTGCTCACTAAGCTCTGTCCAGATGCTCTGATTAGGAGTAGCTATGTTGCCATTTTGGACTATGGCCTCTTTTGATGAACAGAGGACTGTGAAAATTTAATCCCTGTCGACCGCTGCTTTCTTGTGCATCTGACATAAGCAGAACATAATTACCCACTGAAATAATCCTGATGCAAAAAAGGTCATACACTGTAAACTTGTTTTCATGTACTACTGTATTTTCCAGAATACAAGGAAAATATAGTAATAACATATAAGGATATTATATCTTATATTAGGACCAATATGTTAATGTTGACCCTAAGATGCACAACATATTCAAAAAAACTAACATGGGTACCATGTGTAGCTGTAATTAGCATTTCATATCTCCATTAGGCATATTAGTATTAAAAATGAGTTTTCTGTTCAATAAACATTGAAAATCTTAGCTCTTTCAATGTTGTACCATTATGATTAAAGTTAACTAATAATATTCTAACTGACAGTGTTAAATTGTACTTACACTGGCCAGAATTTTGATTTAGTAGCTGTGTCGACTTTTCCTATACTAACACTAATTTCCACAAGAGCACCAGGAACAGAAGTGTCACTGACACCTAGTGGTGGAAGTGAAGTGTAACAGATTATTCTCCTTGTAAATAAATGAAAAGTTAAATCATGAGAGACCAGTGAATGAAGTAAAGAGAATTGTTTATTGAACAAATGATATGATTTCTCTTGAAAAAGTCTTCAGCAGTTTACTCTAAAAGTGTGCTCACACCGAGGAGATTTGTGCCTATAATTCAATGCCTAATATTTTATAAACGGGAGCAGCACAAACAATTGAAACTATTTGGGGTTAATTTGGAGGGGGGGGACCCCAGAATGACCTACAAATATTCTTTTAATATCTCCTGAACCGGAGCAGCACAAACGATCGAGACTATTTTGCTGACATTTTGCGTTTCGGGGGGTGGCACTTCATGCAGGTCTTAAGCTATACACTTAGTACAATTTTATACAGATGTCCAGGTCATGCAGTTTTTAGACAGTCCCTTACTGACTCAGTCACTATAAAGTGCTGATGACCTGAACGTTTCATAAAGAGTGGCTTCTGTGGGCTTTAATGGGAGAAAATGTAAAAATATATATTCAGTTGCACTGGTTCGATATCCTCTCAATACACATTATTAAGACAATACACGTTATGTCCTTTTTGTGTGTTTATTTCTTGAGAAATAGAAGAGAGAAGCTCAAATGTGCAGCGAATGTCCGACTGCACCCTCCTACCTGAACTCTCTCCTGAAGACCTACATTCCCTCTCGCAATCTGCGATCGACTAGCGACCGACGTGTAGTAGTTCCCACTCAGCATGGCGTAAGCAAAGTGCACAGAGTTCACTTTCCAGAACCAAAGTGCACAGAGTGCACTTTCCAGAACCTTCATGCTTACCATTCCCCAGTGATGGTATGCACTTCCGATCTCAATTCCAGAACCTTCACGCTTACCATTCCCCAGTGGTGGAATGCACTTCCGATCTCAATCCGGACTGCAGAATCTCTCACCATCTTCGAAAAACAGCTAAAGACCCACCTCTTCCGTGAACACCTAACCAACTCCTAGAGAAAGAAAAAAAAACACCCACACACAATGCACTTACACCTCTACTCTGTGCACTTTGCTTCCTCTGGTATTCAATTAATGGATCAATTATTGAACCCAGGTCCACATACCTGTCACGTCCCAGGTCCCTGTCACAGCCCCGGCTCAGGTCCCTGTCACAGCCCTGGGTCATGTCCCCGACATCAGCGCCATGTCCAAGCCATGCCTCTAGTTTATGTCATGTCCCAAGCCATGCCTCTAGTCCACGTCATGTCCCAAGCCATGCCTCTAGTCCACGCCATGTCGCAAGCCATGTCTCTAGCCCAAGCCATGTCTCCAGTCCACGTCATGGTGCAAGCCATGTCTCTTGTTCACGCAAGGCCAAGCTAGGTCCCAAGTCCAAACCCAAGCCAAGTCTCAAGTCCAGGTGAAGGCTATCCCAGAGATTTTTTTTTGCGGGGCGGGGGGCAATGAGGACAGCAGGGCTCCAGCCTGAGGCCTGTGGGGAGGTCTCAGCGGTGGAGCACCTGCCAGCCATGGAAACTGTCCTGCTGCCCTGCACAGCCAAGGAAACTGTCCTGCCTCCCTGTTCAGCTGAGGACACCGCTCAGCAGCCCTGCTCTGTTGAGGACGGCACTTAGCCTCCCTGCTCTGCTGAGGACACCGCTCAGCCTGTCTGCCCGGCTGTAGACTTTGTTCTACTCCCCTGCTCCAAGAACACTGTGCAGTTTCTTCCTGGCACTGCATGGGACATTCGGCCCAGGGGCCCCGGGCCGTCAATGAAAGGAGAGGACTCCTGGCACTCGGGAAGTGCCTTGGGGGGGGGTTCTGTCACAGTTCTCCCGGAGCAACAGCGAGCGCTGTTGCGCATGTGCGAACTTCTTCCGTGGGGACGTCATGTCTTCGTCCCGTTGTGTCATAGGGTCATGTGTGTTTTGGAAGTGCGCACAGCTGTTAGCGGTTGCGGGCTAATTAAGTTCAGGACTATATATACCGTGAGCTGTGCTCTACACAGCGCAGTTCGACTAAAGCGACTGACGGACATATTTTGTAACTGAATCTCGAGAGGGCTCGAGTGCGACCATAGTAATCCTGGTTTGTTGTCACGTTTTTGCCATAGTCTTAGTATTAGCATTAGCAATAGCCGAGTGAGCGTAGCTTAGCTCAGTGTTTTGTTCCTAGTGTTTTTGTTAGGGTTAGGGTTTGCATTCCTCACTGTTAATAAACTGCACCGTTCTCTACTGCGTTTGCATCCTGCCTGCTTCCTTCGCCTCACTGCACGTAACAGTGATATGTTTCTTATCTTAGAAATATTTCTCAGATGAAAGAAATCTATCCTAGTAGTATTATCTACATGAGCATCAAACGAGTCTGTGGGTTTAACGCAGAGTCTGTGGGTCTAACGTAGCGTCTGTGGATCTAACGTAGAGTCTGTGGATCTAACGTAGCGTCTGTGGATCTAACGTAGAGTCTGTGGGTCTAACGTAGCGTCTGTGGATCTAACGTAGAGTCTATGGATCTAACGCAGAGTCTGTGGGTCTAACGCAGTGTCTGTGGGTCTAACGTAGCGTCTGTGGGTCTAACGTAGCATCTGTGGATATAACGCAGAGTCTATGGGTCTAACGCAGCATCTGTGGGTCTAGCACAGCATCTGTGGGTCTAACGCAAAGTCTGTGGATCTAAGGCAGAGTCTGTGGATCTAAGGCAGAGTCTGTGGAGCTAATGTAGCATCTGTGGATCGGATGCAGAGTCTGTGGATCTTTCCTTCATGTTCACAGTCTGACAAAAGGTCAGGAGGATTTGTTTAATCCAGAAAAGATTCCAATCCAATAAATGATTGACTGGTAGAAGCCAACTGTGTCTTCTTTCAGCTGATCTCTTTCATCTTTCATCAAACTTGGAGTTTTCACAGCACAGGCAGTGTATACATATGCAAACATCAGTTTTCATTTATTTATTCATTAATTAAATCTGCGGAATAATACATTTAGCTTTTTTTAAATATACATTTATTTTAAGAACATGTTAGTTTGCGATAATAAAATACTGTCTGGAACAATCTGTAAGTGTTATTTGTAATACAGACAAATTTTATGACTGAGTTGAAGAAGTAGAAAGGTTGAATACTTTTGCATGGAACGGTAAATGTCTGTATCTTGTCATAACTTTCATGCCATTTATTAGTAAGTTATGTTTTGGTTTGTCCTGTACAGAAGAACTTCACAGCATTCCAGTTGAAAAATGGACAGAGGACATGGTGAGCGTGTGGTTGGCTTCAATAGGAGTGAAGGAAAATTTAATTAAAACTCATGAACAGGAAGTAGATGGCCAAGTTTACTTACTACAATCATAGAGGATTTTCTGAAAAAGGAGACTGGAATGAAAGCTGGTCCTGCACATCTGATAATAGAGTAGAAATGAGTTGGTGAAAAAAGTTCAGAAGCAGCAGAATCCCCAGGAAGAAGATCAGATGAAACAAGATGCTGTGACTATAACAAGAAAGAGAGATTCAAAGCCACGACCTTGTGGTAAACCGGGCATCGACCCCACATATGTAAAGCATGATGTTCTTCCGCCTGAAACAGGGGTCATTGACCTTATAACTCCATTTCATGAGTACAAGTTATTCTGTACAGCTGTGACTTTAGATCGCCAAAGACTTCAAGCCAAGCTGGCATACGAAGTCCTTAAATTTGCCTCAGGCTGCATGAACATGAGATAAAATGGCACGATACACTTTGGTGTAATGGACAGTAGAGATGGTTCCGGTCTTGTACACGGTGAAATCATTGACATTCCCATTGGAGAAAAAGACATGTACACTGATGCACTGAATTTTATTGAAAAGTGTTTAAAAGTGACAGTGAGCTCGTATGGCAGTGTATAAGACCACCCGAGTTTATTCTGGTAATTGAATCCAGCAGGAAAGAACAACACTACGTGGTTGAATTTGATGTCGAACCTTCAGTAAACTTGGTGAGAAATATGATGTTCTCCGTCACCTTGAAAAAATTCAGGGAGTAGTACAATAAAACTGTACTGGAAAAGCCAACAATAGATCTCAGAGTTGGTGCCAAAACAGAACCAGTTGATGATATAAATAGATTTTACAGAGAGGTTCCCAGCAGAGATGCGCAAAGAGAGACAGCAGAGAAAACACAGAGATTCACAACTCCATAACCCTGCAAAGAAACGGATAGAAAAGGAGAAATGGTACATACTCGTGACGAACCAGTTTTCAGAGGAAGATCTTCAGCACATAGATTTCTTGTTGAAGATGAAGTTCTTCTGTGTGTTTGATTTTGACCCAGATTCCATGGTGTCGGGATTATGCCATGAATTTGATAAACACCATAAAGTGAACCTTGGTTTCATACAAAACTACAAAAATCCCAGTGACAAGAGCACCAGAGAGTTTGAGAGTCATCTGCATTTGTTTGAACAAACAAGTTGGATATTTTGTAACAGACGAAATTATTTCAGTGGGAACGAGACTCCATGTGATAAATACACATGGTGTAGAACAAGGTGGACTTACCTAAACGATTGTGTATCATTGATCTGCAATGATATCCTGCCCAAGGGAACCTTCACTGTGATCTTCCTCCTCACATCGCCTGTTGAGACACCTCTACTGATGACATTCGATCAGTTTTTCTGTGGCATGCAAGGTCACGAAGACATTATATGCATATCAGAATCAGAAGGGAACTTTCAGAAATGGCAAGCATCTGCTCTCCGAGTATTCTGCGATGAGGAAACAGTGGACAATTTCAGTGTAGCAGGCTTGAAAATGAGCCACATCAACGCAACTCTTCAGCAAATCCAGGACCCCAATACTCATAAGAACAAACTCTTACCCGTGTCCATCAAAGCAAAATGCCATCTTCTAACACGTGATGAGGAAACAATGTGCTCCTTGGAGATTTTAGCTCTGAATCAGTGTGAAGACAGGGAAGAGGAAAGTAAGGAAAAGAAAGAAGAAATAGAGAGAGATTTTTTATCGAGGAGGAAAAGTGACATGGGAGAACTTCTGGCTCGCAGAAGTTAGGGAAGTTGGAGATTCAAAGAGATGCCTATCATGAGGTGATTAATCTTCTGGAGGAATCATCAAGAAACAGCCTAAAGGTAAATTAGAATTTCATGAAGTCATAGTGTATTGTTGTCTGTGTGGAAGGGAGTCAGTGATATCAGAAATGCCTGTATTACATTGAGAGAAGTATTACATGGAGCGATTTCTTATAAGAAGTTTGGGGAACTTCGCAGCTTTGCGATGGCAGAGAGATTGGTGTTTCTTAGATCAAAGATTCAAAACTAAGAGGGTTAACACACAGCCATTAATGTCTAAACCGCTAGCTACATGTCGCCTCAGTCACCACCCACCAAACCACCATGTGTCACCCAGCCCCACCTGGAGGACTTCCACTTCCCATCATCCTCTGCTCCGGTCGCAGTTCCAGTGGGTGAGAACGACCAGTGCCGAGACTCTGACGGTTACGTTACCCAGCGTCCTTTCCTGGTTGATCATCGAGTTGTCTTGTTTTTTTCAGGCGGTAGAGGATCTGGAGTTGGAGATGTTGGCTCCCTACATCTCCATGGACAATGATTATCATCTCCACACGCGCACATGCGTAGAGGGTCGAGAGGATCTCTGTTCCACCCAGAAAAACAGCAGAACACACACAAATTCCAGCGATACACAACACAGGTAAGAGCAACACAACATTCACACCTCAACATCACAGTAATGTTGCAACATTAATAGTGTTTCAGTAACTCTCTTTCTCGCTATCTTGGAGAACAGCCGGATGAAGATCTGTCTTCCGCAACACTTTTCGGCCGAGCCAAAAGAGAGAACTAGAAACACTTTCCGTCTCGTGCCACAGGGCAGGTATGTGTGTGAACCATTTATCATGCTACAATAATGAGTAAAAATCAAAAGCAGAGGTTTTATTTCCCAGGATTCAGTGTTTCATAAATTTTTTGATTAAAGTCATCATTCCCTTACATCACATTTGAGTATTTTGATATTAAGGTGTTTAATCTTGATTTAGAATCTGGAGTCTTTTTTTTTTCCTTTTTCTTTAAATGCAGCATCTTCAGGTTCCATCAGCCGCAAACGGGTGAATTATTTTAATGTATATCGGTGTTTAAGCAACACTCCGCTTCAGACGCACAACTATACATACAGCTGACAAATTACCAGCAGCTTGTGCTTTATAATTTAAAGTAAACATGTCTGTACGAACTGTTGAGTTACAGCAGTGTGTCTAATTTTCTGTTATCCGTGTGTGTGATCAGACTTAAGTGTCTGATATTAATAAATAAATATATATATATATATATATATATATATATATATATATATATATATATATATATATATATATATATATATATATATTAAGTCATCATTCCCTTACATCACATTTGAGTATTTTGATATTAAGGTGTTTAATCTTGATATAGAATCTGGAGTCTTTTTTTTTTCCTTTTTCTTTAAATGCAGCATCTTCAGGTTCCATCAGCCGCAAACGGGTGAATTATTTTAATGTATATCGGTGTTTAAGCAACACTCCGCTTCAGACGCACAACTATACATACAGCTGACAAATTACCAGCAGCTTGTGCTTTATAATTTAAAGTAAACATGTCTGTACGAACTGTTGAGTTACAGCAGTGTGTCTAATTTTCTGTTATCCGTGTGTGTGATCAGATTTAAGTGTCTGATATTAATATATATATATATATATATGAGAATTCAATAATGTGAATTTTATGCTAACATTATGTATTTTAGTTAGTGTGTGTGTGAGCCTTATTATATTTGTGAGTATATTAATGTAAAGCGACCGTATGAAAAAATGTCACATAGTAATTCTCGTGTTATTCACTCCATTCAAGTGTAAATCATGAACGCTGACATGTTTGTGTGTCCTGTGGGAATATCGCCATGGGCTGTTTCCATAATCTAAACCTGACAATAAACAGATTTTATTGAATAAAAAAGTTATTTAGCAAAGGAAAACATCAATCATGGATACAGGAGTCTCCAGTGTCCAAAGTCTTCAGGACACGGTATGGAATTTTAAAAGCCGTTGAATTCTCAGTAACGAACTTTTGAATTCACAACATTGAAATACTGTAAATTACTTTCTATATTCATAACTGTTTTTGTTTTTATTAACCTTCTTGAAATTCAAAAGTAGTTTTATTATAGTGATTCACATTAAAGAAATAAACATCTAAGTTCAATAAACTGTTTTAAGGCAGAGCGCTGTACTCGCACTCCTCAACAATCCCGCTTCTGCTGGAATATTTTCTAAAGGGATATTGGTTAGTTCTGCATCCCAACATACAAGTAAATACTGTAAAAACAGATTAAAGCTGATAATTATACTACCTACACTTTAGGGGGAAAAAATTACCTCGTTTACAAGCCTCGTGCTGAGTCCGAGAGACCTTCACCACCTCCAACAGAAACTCGGAATCTCCCACCTCGACCAAAACGCGATAAGGTTAGTCAATTCAGAAAGAGATCCTGTGAAAGAAACAAACAAATATGGTTGAAATGATAAGGTGCCAGAATGAAATCAACAGGCAACAATGGATATTAATCATCGATCAGCACTTTATTTTGCTTGGTTTCTTCTGCGCACTTTCATGAATGATTAAGATGGCTGGTTTCCACTTGTTCTAAGAACGTCTGCACCTCTTCTGAAAAGCCCAAACTGAAAGAACTACATTGAACAGGTCTTACAAGATTTTATCAATTGCATAGCCTAATAACCAGACGTGGTTATTAGGGGGAAGTGGGATTACGGATCGGTACCAGGTACCGCAGTGTGTACCAGCAATTTAAACTTTAGGCTGGTTTTGAGAGAATTCTGCTGAGCAATCCAGACTTGTTACCTGGATGCTAAACTAGTGAAAAATTGCAAATTGAATTCGACGGATTGTTGTTTTTCTGTGTGATCTCTAAAGCCGAATAAAAAATTTTGAACGCTTAAAATATTTGAATATAGATATATCGTGAATATAGATTTATTTTTTTTATTCAAAAAAATATATTTAAAAAATTAGTTTATTACCAAATAATATATTTTGATGAGATGAAATGTAAAGTTTTGTGAAATTCTAATCTCGTGATTTGAGGCTTTTACGTTTTGGGATTTCTCTTTAACATGACAAGCAACAATTTATTTATGATTTATTATCTTTGTGCTGCTGAGGGAAGGACTGTTTATAGCTGCTGTAACTTCAACGGATGCCCCACAGAATTAAATGTAACTATAAACGTATAAAAATATATATATCGTGTGTCGTCCTTCAGGTTTTTTTTATGGTAATCGTTGGTAATTTGCTGCGAAGTAAGAGGAAAAAACACTTGGGGATGTGCTGTGATAGGAACGTTGCCTGGTATGTCCATGATTTATTCTTCACATATCAAAAAACACAAGTTTTCATTTATTTATGTGCAAGCAGCAGTTTGGGGGAAACTACATAAGGATCACAGTCTGTTTCATGCCTGAAAGAAAGAAAGAGAGAGAGAGTGTATACACACACACCCACACACAAATATTCACTCATGATGTCCAATTTAGTTGATTGCTTCATATCTGTGTGTGTATGTGATTGTGCCCTGCGATGGACTGGCACCTTGTCCAGGGTGTACCCCACCTTGTGCCTGATGCTCCCTAGGATAGGCTCCAGGTTCTCCCGTGACCCTGAAACGGATAAGAGCAGAGGTGGGAGAATGCACACCCTTCAGTACAGGCTAGGTGTGTGCACTCAAGGGTGGGAAGCAGAGATCCAAGGGAAGGGAGCAGTGGGGTGGTAGAGTCTCAGGAAGAGGTGTGAGCTTGTGCACATCCTGGAACGAAGGTTGTACATTCATTTTGTAAAATTCCCCCCTCTGCTCATCCTCAGCTAACTTGACAATCCTCCAATACATCCTGAGCTCACACTCAATCATCTACACCGTCACACAACCCTCAATCCTGTTCCTCCACCTCTCTCCCAACCTACAACTGCTAGATTGTCTTCAGATTCACAGAAGCAAGCACTCAACCAGTTGAGCTATAGAGTCTCTTACCAAGCTGTGCTTCCATCACACCTTCATACTGCTTCACACTGCTTTTATTCTTAAAAGTGCTGCTCCTGCCACGAGGAGGGTTAGAACCTGAAAACACCACACCACAACCTCTAAGGGACCGAAACTATATACGTGTGTTGTACTTTTGTCATGATAAATCACTTCATAAAGACGTAGCAATTTTTAGTCTTAAACCAATCAAAAGGTGGAAGAGAACCCTACACCTTCTTCGTGCATGCGCCGCCAAGAGTGGCAGCAATCCATGTAGCTCCGTTTTTGTTTTTGTGTTTTTGTTTACTTTTTTCTTTACTTCGTACGCTTAGGAGTTTTAAGATTACACACTTTCAGGAGTGTTTTTTATTATTTATCTTATGGATATGGATCTGTTATTAAAACGCTCTGGTGGCAGCAAACTTGTGAATACAAGGAATCAGCTTCTCGCACTACGGAGGAGTGCTGGTGATGTGCACATTAGCATTCCTGAGGAATTATGGTGCTTCCGGGGCTGTAGATTGGGACTTAAAGTGAGGACTAAACGACGGGAGCGAGAGCGTTTATTCAAGCGGAAATTCAAGCCTGCAATTCCATCGATGGTGATGGGGAACGTGAATTCACTTACAAACAAGACTGACGAGCTGGAGGCCCTGGTAAGAACTCTGAAGTTGTATAGGGAATGTAGCCAAATCTGCCTTACGGAGACGTGGCTAACTAGCTGCATCCCCAATGCTAACGTTGAGCTGCGTGGTTTTAGTGTGGCTCATCTGGACAGAGACATTAAACTTTCTGGAAAAAAGAAGGGAGGTGGATTGGTGATGTACATAAACAACAGATGGTGCAACCCCGGCCATGTTACTGTTAAAGAGACTGTGTGTTGTAAGGATGTGGAGTTAATGGCGGTTAGTCTTCGACCATACTACATGCCAAGGGAGTTTTCGCATGCCATTGTGGTCTCTGTTTACGTTATGCCACGAGCCCTACCGGACACGGCGTGTGACATCATTCACCCTACAATTGCAAGGCTCCAAACTCAACACACAGATGCTTTTTTTGTGACCTCTGGCGACTTCAACCACACAACACTGGATTCTACCCTCACTAATTTCTACCAGTTTGTTGATTGCCCAACCAGGAAGAACAGGACAATAGACCTCATGTATGCAAACATGAGGGATGCATACAGTGCAAACACCCTTCTCCCAGTGGGAAAGTCAGACCACAACCTCATTTATCTTCAACCATTGTACAAACCAAAAGTACAAAGGCTACCGGTTGTCACTCGCACCTACAGGAAGTGGACAACAGGAGTGGATGAGGTTTTGAGAGATTGTTTTGAGTCCACTGACTGGAGCATGCTACAAAATGTAGAGGATTTGGAGGAGGTCACACATTGTTCAACTGACTACCTGAATTTCTGTATGGACATAGTTGTTATAGTTGGATCGGATGTCAGGCCTAATTATTTGTTATCTTGTGATTTTTTTTCCCTCACTACTTAATTCAAATAGCATACGCAGATCATTATTCCGTAAATGAAATCATGAAGACACAGAGGGAAAAACAAATAAAATGATATTCGAATACAAAATGTTTTTTAAATGGAGAATTGTGGAGGCCGTGTGGTCACGTGGTTCCTTCTTATTATTTAGATCAGAATTTGTTCTCTCAATTCAGTCATTTTTAATGCGTATTCACCTACTGCTCTGAAGCTCCAGAACCTCACAGCTGAGAACCGGATGTAGTAGAGAACCTAACGGAACCTTTCTTCTGAAACAACCTGTTACGATATACATGACCGTGGTGTAGACGGAGGCAGACTGGACACGGGCATAGGCGCAGATCGATGCTTTATTTACACGCTTTGAAGATACAGGGCACACTCTTCATTCAAAGCATCGAACGCAAAGCATAACGTTAACTCAAATTACTTCCGTATTTAACCACAACGGAAACACATATACATACATATAAACACATATGATCACGAGCCACGCGCTCGGGAAACACAGGTCCTTAAATAGAGCAGGTGATCAGCCTAACCGCTGACACCTGCTGAGAGTTCGCGGCCACGCGCGGCCTCACCGCGCTTGCTCGTGCCCGACTCAACTGCGCCACAGCGGCCCCCAGTGGCCGTGTCGTGACACAACCTGTGTTTTCCTAAAATACATTTAAGTGTGGCAGGGATTAACTGAGTTAATAATTACAATTAATCACAATAAAGCAGCGAACTGCAAACATCAAAGACAGATACTGTTAATAATAATAATAATAATAATAAATAATAATAATAATGATAAAAAAAATAAAAATAATAATAATAATAGGCACCCTGTCCAGTGTGTACCCTGCCTTGTGCCCGATGCTCCCTGGGATAGGCTCCAGGTTTCCCCGCGACCCTGAAAAGGATAAGCGGTAGAAGATGGACGGATGGATGGATAATAATAATAGTACATCTTCGTGTAGCACTTAATCAAATAATAAATGTCCAAAATAGTAATTAATTGATCATCCTTAATGAAATGTATGGAAATCTATGACAATTAACACAAGATATAAAAAGTATATTAAAGTACATATTGGCACCCAGGTTTAGGCTCCAGGTTTCCTTGTGACCCTGTAGAGGATAAAGCGGTATTGAAGATGGATGGATGGATTGATTAAAGTACATTTACCAAGCTCGACGGTGTGTAATGCTCTAATCAGAACCTTCTCACAGAACCTTCTCACACAAACAGTGACCTACAGAGAGTGTGAGTATATGTGTGTGTGTGTATGTAAGTTAAAGTGTGTGTGAGTATGTGTGAGTCTCTGTGTGTGTGTGTGTGTGTGTGTGTGTGAAAGTGCGAGTGTGTGTAAATATATGTGTGTGAGTATGTGTGAGTGAAAGTCTGTGTGTGTTAGCCTCACCATCTGAAGTGTTGAAAATTCACTCAGAATGCCTGCCAGAAATGTGAAAGTGTGAGCATCAGTCGAATTCCCTTTGTACACACATTAGACATAATCCTCCAGCTCAGGTGAAGCAATAAGCACAAGCTTTCATTGGCCAAGGCAGATCACTCACTGTGAACCTGGCTCGCTCACACCAATGCTGTGTATTTGAAAACAAAGCACAGATGAACTCTGTAATAAACACTTTCCCAGCTGTGTCTGTGTATGCCCATCGCTCATATGTCTCCACACACACATACAATATTTACAATCATGTCCAGTTACCTGCAGGATTAGAACACAAACAGCCACTTCCATTTCCATCCGGTGTCACTGGCTGTAGCTGACAAATCAGGCTCATTGACTTGGTTTCCATGTTGAATTTGTTATTGCTGAGGTGAACTGAAGCCCAATTCCTAATTCAGTTTACAAATGAAAAAGGTGCCGTGGAAAGTCTCTGTTCCGGGATCCCTGGTTTGATCCTGAGCTCGAGACTGATTACCTAATGAGATTCATTGTTTTAGCAGAGTAGTAGTACAGTTAGTATTATACTAATTCTACTGAAATAGTTTTCACAGACATATTTCCACTACAAGTGGGCTTCGATTAAAAACCGTTAGAAAACTGGAAATAAAACAACACGCATCAGAAAAACTGCAGTTTTTTATTAGCGTATAATATTTCAGTCCAAAAAGTTAAGACTAGCTTTAAAAATATGCTTAGATTTCTACAGTTCAAACAGTAAGTAGAAACAAACAATAAAGCAAGTTAGAAGTTTAACATTCTTTCGTTAACACTATAATAAACGCTTTCTAATGGCACTGAGTTAAACAGTGCAGTCCGCACTCAGTGAAAACTATTAAACTATTAAAACTATTAAAGTATATTTTAAGATTTCTTTGCATGAAAACATTAGGCTTAATGGTTGTGTGTAATGTTTCTCTAAAAGACAAGCAGTAGAAATAAGGGAAGACCGCTGTGCAGGGAGAAACAGGGACCTTCGGATAATATAAACAAACGAACGTTCTACAATACTACGAGTGCACACACATCTTTCAGAGTCAGATTCCAGCAGATGGCGTCACAAGTTTAAACAGGAAGGAGGAAATGAACTTTTAAAGCTGATACAACTCACTCACTAAAACGCCAACGGTAACGTTTCTAACATTTTAATTTAATATTATCTTCCAATTTTAACATAAGCTGTCCAAGATTCATATTAACCTGAAACACACACACACACACACACACACACACACAACGACTAAGGGCAGTAAACAGTAATAAACTAAATTAACAATATTTGGAAGGACCCTTTGTTATGTGTAAATAAAATCTGTAGTCTCGGGTATACTGTGTGCAGTTTTATACATGCATATACAAACAAGCACTTTATTAGGAACACCTGTGCATTCATTCATGAAATTATCAGCCAATCATGTGGCAGCAGTGCCGTGCATAAAATTCGGGTCAGCAGCATCAGGTAACGTTCACATCGAACATCAGAACGGGGAAAATGTGATCTGGGTGATTTTGACAGTGGAACGATTGTTGGTGCTGGATGGGCTGGTTTGAGAATTTCTCCTCTTTTTTCCACACCTGAAAAATCTGTAGGAATTGCTTGATGCAATCATGTCACTATGGACCAGAATCTCACAGGAATGTTTTTAAATCTTGTGGAACCCATGACATGAAGAATCGAGGCTGTTTTGAGAGCAAACCACGCCCTACGCAGTAT
>CM022764.1:30180143-30237643 GCA_012411365.1 Ameiurus melas | reverse complement strand
AGCTGTACTGGGTTATGAAGTTTCATTTTTATTGAACATTTCTGCTGAACACTTCTGCCTAACATTTCTAATGAGCATTTCTGCTGAACCTTTGTGCTGCACATTTCTGCTAAGGAGAAATGTTGTACTGGGTTTTAATGACGAAGTTAAACCAGAGTGGAGGGCACTTTACAAACCACCCTTAACCAAATAAACTGCTGACCTCTAATGGAGGATTTTACATGGAATTGATTCTGTGAATTCTTTTATCTCCATTTTAAACCCCGAGGTCTCACAGAAATGTCCATTGTGTTCACAGAGAGACTGTTTTTCATGATTTTCAGGCTCTCAAAATGTGATTATTTGATCAATATTTAGGCAAAACTACTTAAAGGAAAAAAATGTAAACTATCTGAGAGAAGTTAACATTTATTTTTTATCATGTTTATATATTTAGAGTACTTTGTAAAATGGTCAAAGATAATTGTTGCCATATGGCAACAAAATGTGATAATGGAACTGAAACATGCGTAACGTGACGACGCTCGGCTTCTCTAACAATATATTTACATTTTTTCACATTCAAAAAACAAAAACATTTTATGTTACAAGTGAAAGAATAAAAAAATACTTCAACCAAAACATGTTTTGAGTAAATTCCTCCACATACTTTTTACAACTGTAATTCCTTTCTCGAAGATATAACTAATTAAAATAATTAAACCAAAAAGGCAAAATTTCCTTCAACTCTAAAAGCATTACAGAAATAAACGAATCCAAAAAACACTGTGTTTGTCAATTTTACTGAATGACACGGATCAACAAGAACAATTTAATTCATACATTCATATATAATCGAACAATATATAAGAATAAAAAAACAAAAAAAGAGAAAAATATTCCTGATGAACTTTCTTAATGATCTCAGCTCCCTATCGGTCATCTTAATATTTAACCCCTTACACTCCCATCACTCATCAGTGGGTACAGATATTTACAACTCTTACTCTTTACTTCTTAACTAACTTTCCTATGAGTTTAACATTAAATACATAACACGTGTTAAGAGAACAGAGTAACGTGTAAAGAGATCAAAAAAGATCATTGAAAAAAAGTAATAAAAAAAATAATAATTTAAGAAAAAAGATAATTGCGATAATGGAACTGTGGTGTGTGCGTTCATGAACTGAAACAGGCCCACACGGCAAAAAACACACTCGGCTTCTCTAACGATATATTTACATTTTTTCACATTCAAAGTAACAAAAACATTTTATGTTTCAAGTGAAAGAATAAAAAAAAAATACTTCAACCAAATCATGTTTTGAGTAAATTCCTCCACATACTTTTTACAACTGTAATTCCTTTCTCGAAGATATAACTAATTAAAATAATTAAACCAAAAAGGCCAAATTTCCTTCAACAGATCCTCTGTTACAGTCTTGTACACTTTTTACGGTGTATAAATGCGTGTGAAGGTTTGCGGTCACGTCTCTGCGTCTTAGTAATTTAACTTTTTGACTATTTTCTTATTGTGATGTGACACACTACAGGTCCCCTGAATGTGAAGCCCAGATAGAAGGTGATGTTTTCATTTCCAGCAGGCACTGAACTTTCATTAAGGGGGTGAATGGAAAACTTTTCCATTTTAGGACCCACAAGGTAGACACGTCTATCCTCTGTCCAGCCGTTTACATGCTTAAGCTCTCTCACAATTTCTGATGTTTTCCCCATTTCCTCTTCAAGCCATTTCTGACGCTTTTCTGGAACGGAGGAAAATTTCCTGATCGTTTAAATTTTATTCTTATGGACAAACTTCTCATAGCCCGATCCTTTTCCCAGATAGAAGTGGGTGAAAATGCGTCTCTTTCTCGGAGGGATATCCTTCATTTTGGTCTGGTACGTTTGTTGGAGGAATCCGACAGCAGAAAGAACGGTTTTATATTTGTCCTCTTTTTCTTGATCAGTGTCACTGTCTTCTGGCCACAACACCAGGCTGCACAGAAACAGAGCGTTGGATTGGAATTTTGTTTCGTCTTGAAGAAACAAGCGGCTGTACCTTTGCAGATCCTTGAAGGAAGCCAGCTTACGTGACCCAGGAGAGACTGCACTTAAGGCTAAATGTGATGCCATGTACTTGATAAGATCTCCCTGATCCATTTCAGCACCTTTTGGATACAGTTAAAGGATGTTCTCTAAAGTTTTGATTTGGTCTTTATTTTTCTGGTCCAGGATGGAGAAGATTGTCGTGAAGTTTCCTCCACCAAGCTTGATGGCAATGCATTTGCTGAAGACAATCTTGTTATATAAACTAGACTGACAGACATCTGGTGTATTTCTCCGTGAGACCTCAGAGAAGAACTTGCCATAAACAGAGGACTTGGCAACTAACCAGTGTTTGGGGTGATGTATTGTCAGCACTGAGGTCTTGGAGGTTTCCTCATCATCTATGTCTAGGTGTTGGAAGTAATTCAGCTCTTCTGATATCCACTCCAAAGCCTTGTGCATTGTGGGCTGAAGGTCTTTGAGTTTGTCGTGAAACTGTTCCCATCGTGCTTCAATTTCTTTGGGAATGTGTTCTGTAATCAAGTACTTCTGTAATTCAGAACAACCCTCATTACTCGAGAACCCTTCAAGGGAAGACATTAGCTCCAACAAGCTACATTCCACTTCCACAACTCCAAAGAATCCTGAGTTGTTCATTGTCTCACTTTCTTCAACAGCTACCATCTGACATTTTTGGAAACATTCGATGGCTTTAAGAGCTTTTTCAATGGCATCTGCTGTGGACTCTGGTGTTTTCTGAGACTTTTCCATTGCGTTGTTTTTTGCTGTGAACCACCTTCTGTAGACCTAACCTTTGGTGTCAAGAATGTAAGAGTTATTAGGCATGTTAGTTGCTGCAGTTTCTTCCCAATGTTCTGCCTCATCGAATTTTTCATGGCAGGTATAGAGACAAGCTAGGTGCTGAGCAAGAAATGCATCCTTGTTGAATCTTTTGTAAGCCTCACTGAGAAGATGAATAGCACTTTCTGGCTTTTCGTTTAGTCTCACGTGTTCTATGAGGGGTGACAACTTGGTGTCTGATTTATCACCTCCGCTGCTTTTGTAGCGTCTTATGATTATGAACAGTTCACAAAGGAACTTCCTGTAATCTTCTCCCCCAAATCTGTGATTAAAGAGTACATCATTGTTGAGAAGTTCAAGCGCAAGCTCACTTTGTTATTCGTCTCCCAAAAGCTGATGGAGAATTTCCTTTGCCACTATTTGGTGGATGATTCTGATGGAGTTAATGTGGGTTCTTTCGTCTCTCAAATGTACAAAGACCAGTTTAGATTGATCACTCAGAGAACTCTCAAATGCATGCTGTCGAAATCTTTCCCCACAGATAGAGAGCTGGGGATGAAGGAGGGCTTCACAGTGTGACTGAGAAATGAAAGAGTTCTCCACATAGGTGTTGAGTAGAGCTACGTATTGCATTAGCTGGGTGACGGCAGACGTGTGATCCGTGTCCTGTGATAAATTCTCGACAAACTTTTTCATATATTCATGTTTAAATTCTTGACTCTTTAAGACAAAAGTCAGAATGAACTCTGCGATGAGGAAACAGTGGACAATTCCAGTGTAGTAGGCTTGAAAATGCGCCACATCAACGCAACTCTTCAGCAAATCCAGGGCCCCAATACTCATAAGAACAAACTCTTACCCGTGTCCATCAAAGCAAAATGCCATCTTCTGACACGTGATGAGGAAACAATGTGCTCCTTGGAGATTTTAGCTGTGAATCAGTGTGAAGACAGGGAAGAGGAAATTAAGGCAACGAAAGAAGAAATAGAGGGAGACTTTTACCGAGGAGGAAAAGTGACATGGGAGAACTTCTGCTCCCATACTTGTTGCTAGATTAAAGCAAATTCCGGTACTCAGTTTCGGTTTTGGTTGGGAGTCGCTCGTTCACGCGACTACTCTTTGTTTTGCTAATTAAAGAGGCGTGCTCAGCTGAAACACATCAGTATTTATTAATTAAGAAATGCTGAGGCGGAAGCGTCAGCCCTTGTCGTGTGAAAACCAAGCTTGTGTGAAGACCTGCGAGTCTACCTGCGTGAGTCTACCTGCATGAGGACACCGACAAGACACCACACGTGCTGCTAAGTATCCTTTTTCTCCCTTTATTCTTCTTGCTGTTTACCTGTCTACACACACTAACATGTGTCATCAGTTTATCCCTGTTATTTGCCACAGGCGCAGATGGTGGCACTCTCCCAAAACCGTACACAACTTGGACAACCTACGCTCCCTGAATGCGGTCTGCAGGTTCTATCTCATTCTCAATCGGACTTTGGAACTCCCAATCTCCTGTCAACAAGGCAGATTTCATTTCTGCAACCCACCCATTTGCAACCCACTCTAACCTCAGCGTGCTGGCTCTGACTGAGACTTGGATCCATGCTGAGAACACTGCCACACCAGCTGCCCTGGCCTCCAACTTCAACTTCTCCCATACCTCACCTCCCAACAGACGAGGGGGTGGTACAGGTTTGCTTCTCTCCAAAACATGGAAATTTACCTGTCTTTCACCCTCTTGCTCATACACTTCCTTTGAATTTCATGCCTTTACAGTCACTGACCCTGCCAAAATGCACTTTCTTGTTGTTTACCGTCCTCCAGGTCAACTGGGGAAGTTCATTGATGAATCTGACAAGCTATTGTCCACCGACCCAGATGATGGAACTCCTCTTCTGGTCCTTGGTGATTTCAGCATTCATCTAGACAAGCCACATGCAGCTGACTTTCTTGCTTTCCTTCCCACATTTGACCTCAAGCAGTTCACCACACCAGCAACCCACAAAGCCGGCAAACAGCTTGACCTGATCCTTACACGTAATTGCACCACACACAATTATCTCATTAGTCCTCTCCATACCTATGACCATTTCTTTATCCAGTTCTCAATTTCTATCCCCTCACCCCCTTCACTGTCTCCTCCTTCCATCTCTTTTCGTCACAATCTTCGCTCCCTTTCCCCCTCGCATTTCTCCTCCATTGTCACAACCTTACTTCCCTCTAACAACCACCTTTCCTCACTTGACTTGACCGACATGCTATGTTCCACCTTAACATGTTCTCTTGACAGCATATGCCCCCTAACCTCAGACCTGCTCGCACATCACCCTCTAGTCCTTGGCTCTCAGAAGCTCTGCGTAGCAACCGGGCCAAACTAAGAGCATTTGAAAGGAAATGGCGTAAATCAAACAATCCAATTGACCTAAACAGTTACCAGACACTTCTCTCATCTTTTTCCAAAAGCATCTCCATTGCTAAAGCCACATACTACCAAGATAAGTTTGTTAGTTCTCCCAACACCCGCATTCTTTTCAAAACGTTTTCCTCTCTTCTCTGTCCCCCTCCTCCCCCTTCCCCTACCTCTCTCACTGCAGATGACTTTGCAACTTTCTTTTCCAGCAAGGTTACATCAATCAGGAACCAGTTCTCAACCCCAGACATGCATAGACCGACTCCTCCTCCATGTAACTCCCAAATGACTTCCTTCTCTCCCCTCTCAGAGACTGAGGTCTCTAAACTCCTCCTCTCTAGCCATCCCACAACCTGTCCCCTTGACCCTATCGCTTCTCACCTTCTGCAGTCCATCTTTCCCACACTATTACCTGCACTTACACACATCTTTAACACATCGCTCTCTACTGGCACATACCCTATCTCATTTAAGCAAGCCCGGGTTACCCCACTGCTTAAAAAACCATCACTCAACCCTGCTATAGACCTACAACTACAGACCTGTTTACCTCCTCCCCTTTCTTTACAAAACTCTTGAAAGAGCTGTTTTTAATCAACTCTACAATTTTCTCACACAGAACAACCTCCTAGACACCAAGCAGTCTGGCTTCAAGAGCAACCATTCCACAGAGACTGCTCTACTTTCCGTCACTGAAGCCTTACGACTAGCAAGAGCAACCTCTAGATCATCTATCCTCATCCTACTTGACCTCTCTGCTGCTTTCGACACTGTGAAACATCAGATCCTCCTATCAACTCTCTCCCACCTGGGCATCACTGGCATGGTTCTATGCTGGGTGGAATCCTATCTTTCGGACAGATCCTTCAAGGTATCATGGAGCGTAGGTATTTCTGAAACTCAGCAACTCACAACTGGCGTTCCACAGGGGTCAGTTCTGGGTCCACTCCTCTTTTCTATCTACACTACATCTCTCGGGCAGGTGATTCAGTCTCATGGCTTCTCCTATCACTGCTATGCTGATGACACCCAGCTCTATTTGTCCTTCCAGCTTGACGATCCATCTGTCTCTGCACGCATCTCTTCTTGCCTGTCAGACATCTCGGTCTGGATGAAGGAGCACCATCTTCAGCTTAACCTGGGAAAATCTAAGCTTCTCATCATCCCAGCCTATCCCTCAATCAACCAGAACTTCACTGTACAGCTCAGTTCACTTATACTCATGCCAACCAGGACGGCCAGGAACCTTGGGGTGATTCTTGATGACGGCTTGACCTTTACAGACCACATCTCAGCAACTGCAAGGTCCTGTAGATTCATCCTGTACAACATCAAGAAAATCCGACCATACCTCACCAAACAGGCTACACAGATACTAGTCCAGACTCTTGTCATCTCTAAACTGGACTACTTCAACTCACTGCTTTCAGGCCTCCCAGTCAGCTCCATCAAACCCCTTCAAATGATTCAGAATGCTGCAGCGTGCCTTGTCTTCAACCAGCCCAAGACAACCCATGTCACACCCCTCTTCATCTCCCTCCACTGGCTTCCTGTAGCTGCCCGCATCAAATTCAAGGCCTTGATGCTCACCTACAAGACCTTGTCAGGAACAGCGCCCCCTACCTCAACTCTCTCCTGAAGGCATACATTCCCTCTCGCAATCTGCGTTCGACTAGCGACCGACTTTTAGTAGTTCCCACTCAGCATGGCGTAAGGTCCCTTTCCAGAACCTTCACGCTTACCGTTCCCCAGTGGTGGAATGCTCTTCTGATCTCAATCCGGACTGCAGAATCTCTCACCATCTTCAAAAAACAGCTAAAGACCTACCTTTTCTGTGAACACCTAACCAACTCCTAGAGAAAAATAAACAAAAACCCACACACAACGCACTTACACCTCTACTCTGTGCACTTTGCTTCCTCTGGTATTCAATTAATGGATCTTGTACAGTAGCACTACTTGTATTGTTCCCTGCTTGATATATCGCTTTGCTTAGTTGTAACTCGCTTTGGATAAAAGCGTCTGCCAAGTGAATAAATGTAAATGTCTTCCGCTAGTCGGCCGAGCCAAAAGAGAGAACTAGAAACACTTTCCGTCTCGTGCCACAGGGCAGGTATGTGTGTGAACCATTTATCATTCTACAATAATGAGTAAAAATCAAAAGCAGAGGTTTTATTTCCCAGGATTCAGTGTTTCATGTGATAACAGACTCACCTCAGGTCAAGAGGTCAAAGGTCACGGTGTCAGAGACTCTGACTGTACTGCTGCTCCCCTCGAGTGAGTTCCGATTTTTAAAACGGTGGATCCGATAGTATACACGCAAATGGAGCTGATAAATCACAAAAACAGTTCTTGGCGCAGCACTCACGCTTTCGCTCTCTTGTCTCACAGACGTCTTAAACCAGCTGATGGTGGGAGGAGCCATCATTCCCTTACATCACGTTTGAGTATTTTGGTATTAAGGTGTTTAATCTTGGTTTAGAATCTGGAGTCTTTTTTTTCGCCATGTCTTTCTCCATGTTTAAAATGAAAGTTGCTGTGGCTGGTTTTGGTACTGGGCTGTTTTCATAATCTAAACCTGACAATAAACGGATTTTATTGAATAAAAAAGTTATTTAGCAAAGGAAAACACCAATCATGGATGCAGGAGTCTCCAGTGTCCAAAGTCTTCAGGACACGGTATGGAATTTTAAAAGCCGTTGAATTTTCAGTAACGAACTTTTGAATTCACAACATTGAAATACTGTAAATTACTTTCTATATTCATAACTGTTATTGTTTTTATTAACCTTCTTGAAATTCAAAAGTAGTTTTATTATAGTGATTCACATTAAAGAAATAAACATCTAAGTTCAATAAACTGTTTTAAGGCAGAGGGCTGAACTCGCACTCCTCAACAATCCTGCTTCTGCTGGAATATTTTCTAAAGGGATATTGGTTAGTTCTGCATCCCAACATACAAGTAAATACTGTAAAAACAGATTAAAGCTGATAATTGTACTACCTACATTTTAGGGGGAAAAAATTACCTTGTGTACAAGCCTCGTGCTGAGTCCGAGATACCTTCACCACCTCCAACAGAAACTCGGAATCTCCCACCTCGACCAAAACGCGATAAGGTTAGTAAATTCAGAAAGAGATCCTGTGAATGAAACACACAAAAATGGTTGAAATGACAAGGTGCCAGAATGAAATCAACAGGCGACAATGGATATTAATCAATCATCGATCGGCACTTTATTTTGCTTGGTTTCTTCTGCACACCTTCATGAACGATTAATTAAGATGGCTGGTTTCCACTTGTTCTAACAATGTCTGCTACTACAGATTTGTCCACCTCTTCTGAAAAGCCCAAACTGAGAGAACTACATTGAACAGGTCTTACAAGATTTTATCAATTGCATAGCCTAATAACCAGACGTCCTCCAGCAGGTGGCACCAGAGCTTCAGTGAATCTCCAGAACAGAACCATGACCCTATTACAACACTGGGCCTGTGCACATTTATATCCTCAGAAGCACAAGGCTCCAGTCTAGTTCACGCGTGCGGCCTAGTGTTAAAAAGAAGGCATGTCTCTACAAGCTCCGAATCCATCAGAGCTCACCTGCGCAAACATTTAAAAAAGTTTATCTCTACAATTCTCTATCTAAAGTCAAAAACCTCAATGTATATAGACATTATAATACACAGTATATAATATATTAGCTTTTCTCTCTAATTGCTTTTCTTTTAAGCATGGCTTTTAACCTTCCAAAGAGCTTCACACTGTTTCTCAATCAACCATTCACACACACCGCAATGGTAGCGGAGTTTCCATGCAAGGCGCTAGCTTGCCATTGGCGAGCACTGTGGGGTTCAGTGTCTTGTGGGCTGGGAATCGAACCGCCAACCCTACAATTAGAGTAATTAAAGAAATTCATAATATGGCCCTGGGGGTCTGTAAATAATAATTAGTGGAATTGACATGGTAGATTTATGTTACACTATGTATGTTATACTAGTATAAAGAACTTCAAACATGTTGAATGTATGACGGTTTGACTAGGGTTAGGGTATGACTAGGCTTTTTCTAATTTCATGGTCTGAATAAATTTGTCATAAAATGTGATCTGATCTTCATCTAAGTCAGGGGTATTGACCAATATAAAGTGCCCAAAACAATAACGCAAAAAAATTCGGATCCCTCATGTCTTTATTGAACACACTCATTCAACATTCAGAATGGCAGTGGAAAAAGTAAGTGAAGCCTTAGAATTAATAACTGGTTGACATCCCCCAGCCAAGCATCACCCAACCCCCATCCCCCCGCCAGCATTAACCTCAACCAGGCACTTCCTGCTGTAGCTGTGGAGCAGACCTGCAAATCGTTCAGCCCATTTTAGCCCATTCTTTCTGCAGAACTGCTTTAGCTCGGTCATATTCTTTGGACGTCTCATGTGTATGTCTCTCTTCAAGTCATTCCATAGCATCTCTATTGGGTTGAGATCTGTGCTCTGACTTGGACACTCCAAAAGGCGGATTTTGATTTTCTGAACCCATTCTGTTGTGGACTCGCTCTGGTGTTTTGGGTCGTTGTCCTGTTGCATCACCCAACTTCTACACAGTTTCAGCAGACATACAGACATTCTCACATTATCCTGAAGAATTGTCTGATATACTTGGGAATTCATTTTCCCCTCAATGACTACAAGCTGACCAGGCCCTGATGTAGCAAAGCAGGCCCAAATCATGACGTTTCCTCCACCATACTTTACAGTTGGGATGATGTTTTCATGAAGATATGCCGTGCCCTTTCTACACCAGATATAGTGCTGTGTGGTTTTTCCAAATAGTTCAATCTTACTTTCATCAGTCCACAAAACATTTTGCCTGTACCGCTGTGGAGTGTCAATGTGCTCTTTTACAGTCTTCAGGCGTGCAGCAATGTTCTTTTTAGTAAGCAGTGGCTTCCTTCATGGTGTCCTGCCGTAGATACCCTGCTTGTTCAATGTTTTACGTATTGTAGACTCATGAACAGAGATGTTAGACAGTTCCAAAGGTGCTCTTCGTGTCATTTTGACGAGTCACCGAATTCTTAGTAGAGTAGCCACAGTGTCTCAATTTGTAGAATGTTTGCCTAACTGTAGACTGGTGAAGTTCTAAAGTCTTTGAAATCACTTTGTGACCGTTGTCACCTTAATGTAAATCAACTGTTCTTGATCGTAGATCCTCTGAAAGCTCTTTTTGGCGAGACATGGCTCACATAAGCGTGTTTTTCTTGTGCAGAGCAAACTCCAAAAGTTTGAGGGGTTTTTATCAGTCACAGTAGCTGTAGTCCACACCTCCAAACTCATTTTCTTAACCAGACTCCACGTGTGCAAAAAAAAGAGGCTTTTTTCAGGTCATTAACTCAAGGGTTCACATACTTTATCCACAATCACTATGAGTTTTTTTGGTTGTTCTCAATAAAGTTTTTTTGGTTGTTCTCAATAAAGGGGCGGTTGTGGCGCAGGTGGTAGAGCGGGTTGTCTACTAATCGTAGGGTTCGCGGTTCGATGCCCGGCCTGGGAACCACATGCCGAAGTGTCCTTGGGCAAGACACTGAACCCCAAGTTGCTCCCGATGGCAAGCTAGCACCTTGCATGGCAGCTCTGCTACCGTTGGTGTGTGAGTGTGTGTGTGAATAGGTGAATGAGACACAGTGTAAAGCGCTTTGGATAAAAGCGCTATATAAGTGCACATTTACCATAAAGACTTTTTTTGTGTTATTCTTTTAGGCACATTATATTTGTCAATACCCCTGACTTAGATGAAGATCAGATCACATTTATGACAAATTTATTCATAAAACCATGAAATTCAAAAAGGTTCACATACTTTTCCTTGCCACTGTATATAATTGTATCCAGGAGGACTGGCTTTATTTAGTGCTGTGTACTCATCAGGTTTAATCCATATCTCTGTTAAACACATGATATTAAACTCCTGATCAGCAATGGTTTCATTAACAAGAAGTACTTTAGACGTAAGAGATCTAATATTTAGATGTTCAAATTCGGAGTTCAATGGAGTAAGATGCGAAGTTGGAGGCTCCTGCTGATTTGGATTAAAATTGTAATAAATTTTTGGCCATACAATATATTTTGACTTATTCTACGTCGTTTCCTTGTTTCCACTTTTAACTTTGTGGCTCGTTAAAATGTCTGGAAAGATCATGAAAACCCGTGGTAGCATTCAGACATGACTGAGACGTAGTGTGCGCGCCGTGAGTGAGCCCCCTTCTCCCCCTCCGCCGAGCGGTGACCCTGACTTCACTGCACTCAAGCTTGAGTTGCTGGCTTCACTGAGGAAGGACATCGCCGATATTTTTAAAAAGGAGGTCCAGAAGACTCTCGGGGAAGTGCTGTCTATTATCCAGCTTGATCTGCAGGCCGTGAAAACACAGCAGACTAGTGAAAAAGTCGCTACCGAGGCTACTATATCAACGCTGAAAGGTACTGTTGGGGAAATGGGGCACGCGCTCTCCGGTTACACCAATGATATAGTTCATATGACGACTACTATCGAGTTTCTCACTGCGACTGTGACTCAATTAGAGAATGTGAGGATTTGGAGTCGAGGTCACGGCGCAATAACGTTAGGATAGTCGGAATTCCAGAGGGCGCTGACACCTGTACAACCACTGCTGTAGTGGCCCTGTTAAAAGAGACGTTCGGTCTGGAGAAGGAGCTGGTTCTGGACCGGTCCCACCGGACCCTTCAGCCGAAGCCAAAGCCTGGTGAACGACCACGAGCTATTGTGTGCAGATTCCATTATCACAGGGACTGTGTTGATATTTTACGCTGTGCAAGAGAGCTCCAGCGGATTAAAGTGAGGGATCTAACCATCTCCGTTTTCCCTGACTACACAGTCTAGACAGCCCGGGCCCGGGCCGCGTTTAATGAGGTTCATGATATTGAGGGAGCTCACTATGGAATACTACACCCAGCTCGGCTTCACATTACATACAACGGTGTCCAGAAGGACTTTATTTCAGCGGAGGAAGCAGCAGACTACGTTTAAACTCTTGATATCGGATGTGAACTGCTTCACCTATATAGTGTTTTTTTCACTTTTCTTTTATTATTTTTTGCACTCGGCCTTCCAGCTCTACAGAATTCGAATTCT
This sequence comes from Ameiurus melas, assembly GCA_012411365.1. Lineage (NCBI taxonomy): Eukaryota > Metazoa > Chordata > Actinopteri > Siluriformes > Ictaluridae > Ameiurus > Ameiurus melas. The sequence goes on along the minus strand of CM022764.1, from coordinate 30,225,267 downwards.
TATGTAAGATATTGCCGTTGCATTACTTCGTCTAGATTTTGTGGACTCACTCCTCTTACATATACTTCTGTATTAATGTGCTTCACTGTTTTGACACTCTGACTGGGTTAGAGTTTCTGTTTATTTAATTTTATTAGTGTTGTTTCCTCATCTTTACGTGCTACACTGTTATATTATTAGTTATAAGTCTTTAAAAGGTAAGGACATTATATTTGTTAAACTGTGCAGACTATTGCTCAGATTTGAAGTCAGTAGGGAACTTTTCTCTTTCTGGATTTTTTTTTTGTGTAGGTAATTTTGTTCAGCTTACTCTTTGAGTTGTTTTCACATTGTGGACAACTCTTGGGGTGAAACACTGCTGTCTCCCTTTATTTTATGGAGACTTTGGGTGTTTTTGGTACTATTAATTTTGTTTTCCTTTGTTAGTATAACAAGAAAAAAGTCCTGTGAATGTTTACTGCTGTGTTGCTCAATTTGTTTTTTTTCTTCTCAATGAAATATTTGGGAAAGGGAAGGGAGGAGAGAAGACAAAAGGTAAATGAATCACATGTAAATGAATCACATGAAAATGAATCATATGAAAATGAATGAATAAATTAGAACATGAAAAAAATAAGAGATCTAATATTTAACAGTGCTAACTTCATATCAAAGCCGGCTGTGCATTCAGTAGGATATAATTTCAATTCAATTCAATTCAATTTTATTTGTATAGCGCTTTTTACAATAGTCATTGTCTCAAAGCAGCTTTACAGAAATAAAAAACAGGTATAAACAGTCAGAAACAGATAAAGAGAGACAAACAGGAACAGATAAACAGAGACAAACAGGTATAAAACAAATGGAATTTATCCCAATTAATTTCATGTTAATTAGGTTACTAAAACAAACTTTCTGAATGTTTCTACATTATTGTTTATCTCAGGGAACAGACATAGTCTCGATATTGTGGAACCTAGGTGAGGACTCAGTGCAGCTAGCAGAAGGTCGGTTTAGCCTGCTTGTCTGCTCCCTGGCCTTGGCTCTGGATTGTCACAGATTAACCAGACCTGTTCTGAGACTATGTGTTATGCTGCAAGAGCAGCACTTTCCTGTGTGGGATGGATACAGTCCCGCCCTAACATTCCAGCCATGCCCTCAAAACTACTCCAATTATCTATAAAGCCCACATTGTTTTCGGAGCACCACCTGGACCTCCAGCAGTACATTGGCCATATCCTGCTGCAATCTACATCGCCATGTCGCACTAGGATGAGCCTTGCTAATTTACACACACTCTTAATAACCTCTGACTGACGAGGGCATATATCATTTACTCCTACACGAATAACTATCTGTGAAAACCTGTGCTTGACTAAGACCCTAAGATTACTTGCTATTCTACACTTATTCTGGGGGACACAGTCATGTTATGTAGTAACTACTACCTAAAAACTAATATACTGCTCAAAAAAAATAAAGGGAACACTTAGAGTTACATTGTGCTGTTTAAGTGTTCCCATTATTTTTTTGAGCAGTATATATTTAGTAGCTGTATGTCATGTATGTCAATAATTGTGGCATGTCCACTGACATTGTATGTGTAATATATATTTAACAGAAAATTTGTTCATTTTTCGGTGGCCAACCAGCAACTTTCATTCCTGTGTAGCTTCTATTCAGTCTGAAGCCTCTTCTGTCTAACCTGGGGCTTCAAATATCCTAAAGATGGCACTGGACAGTCTCAATTGGATTGCCTAATGATTACACTTGCTAAAAACTAGGCTCCAATCTCATTCATTATACACTGGATAACCTCACTTGGATAAAGTAGACTTAAAGCTAAAACTCTGAAATAAACATAAACCCTGAAAAGCCTTTCAAAAACACAGCAGTGCATAACTCTATAGTATAAATTTGTGGACATGCAATGACTCATAATCACACTATACGGTGTGACCCAGATGAGGACGGGTTCCTTTTTCAATCTGGTTCCTCTCAAGGTTTCTTCCTAAAATCGTCTCAGGGAGTTTTTCCCTCACCACTGTCGTATCTGGCTTCTCATTAGGGATAAATCTCATTTCTATATCTATATCTAGATATCTGTAAAGCTGCTCTGGTGTCCATTGTTAAATGTGCTATATAAATAAATTTAATTAAATTAAAATTTAATTCTTCTGTCCAGTTCTGGCTCCTTCTTCTCAAGCTTATTTTGGGGAATCTAATAGTTATATTATTACATTTACATTTACATTTATTCACTTAGCAGACGCTTTTATCCAAAGCGACTTACAAATAAGCAAAGCGATATATCAAGCAGGGAACAATACAAGTAGAAATATTATTAAATAAATTATTCTGCTATACATACATGGATTGTTTGGCTTCAGTAAAAAATTCAACATTCATATTCTTCAGAAACCCACACACATACACACACAGACACACACACACACACACACACACACGCATGTGCACACACACACACACACACACACACACACACACACACACATCAGCTGACTTCTAGGAAGCGATTTGTTTTTGTTGCTTTTTAAAGTCTGTGTGGGCAGGCTGTTGCTAAGAGCTGGCAGAAACCCCAACAGCCAATCAGGAGCAACTAGGAAGTGGGAGAAGAAGACAGGTCACATGACCTTTTTCAACCCTGGAGGAAGAGAAATGTGTCAGTGTGTTGCACAGTCAAACACTCATAAAATAAAAATACTAAAAATAAAAAATACTAACATATCCAACACACACACAGCAAGACAGTAGTCATCATGAGTGTATAGAACTTTATCATGTGCATATATCAGATGATGATAAACTTTAAACAGGTCAGCTGCTCGTGAGAGGAGTTGGTGTGAGATGGCAGGGATTATTTTTTTTATTAAATTGCTCTGTAAAAGTTCAAAAAGCAGATTTTCCCATAAGACAGTAGTTAAAATGGATCCGATCTTCACAGTAAACACACCTTGTAGTGTGTTGTATAAGGGATGTTACATAATGACATTAATCCAAAGGAAATGGATATGTAGAATGTTAAATCTAAAGTCAAGTCCTGTACTGAGTTGCCATGAATGAGGTGGGCGTGGCACATGTGCATGACGCTGTGTGCAAATAAGTAGACAGAGATACAGAGGAACAAACAGAGAGAAAGACAGAGGGATATATATATATATATATATATATATATATATATATAAAAATAATATAATAATATATAAATATAATATATATATATATATATATATATATATATATATATATATATATATATATATATATATATATATATATATATATAGGGAGAGAGAGAGAGAATACAGAGACAGAGAGTGTTGGAATTTACACACTCATGATTCTGTCTTAAATTAGTTTAACATTAACACTGAACTTTATGTGTTAGGGTTAGTGTTAGGATGTGGATTAGTTGACTTTTCTGAATAAAACTGAGTTTACTCTCAGTGTGACCTTTAAACACTCATTCCAGCAGGAGTACTGTAGACTCTTTCTCTCTATATATACAATACACACCCGCTGGTTACTTTTCTGTAATGGCAGCTACAAAATTAGATTTATATGAATGCATTCCTTCTAGTACATGAACATTTCTATAGTAACAGCTCATTCACAGCAACTGCTACAGCAGACGCTTCAGACAGATTTGTGTGTAATCTCTGGTATGAAGTTTTCTGTAAGGAGAAATTTGTTTATGTAACATATTGTTATTTTTGCTTGTATTTTTCTCATTTGTAAGTCACTTTGGATAAAAGCATCTCCTAAGTGAATAAATGTAAATGTAACATGTAAGGAAGGAGTCTCCAGGTTCAGTGCTGTGTAACAGTCAGAGGTGAAGCTGTAACTTTAAGTTTTTCCATATCTTCAGTACAGAGGAGTTTACACTTCTTTACTGTTTCTCACCAACACACACAAAATGCAGTGTTTTTATGTGAAGAGAGAATAAAGAGAGAGAATAGAGAGAGAATAAAAAGAATAGAGAGAAAAGGGAGAGAGAATAGTGAGAGAGGGAATAAAGAGAGAAAATAAAGAGAGACAATAGAGAGAGAGAATAGGGAGAGAGAATAAAGAGAGGGAATAAAAAGAGGCTGATGAGGGAATGCTATATATTTATAATGCTATTTATTTATAATGCTATATATTTAGGTTCCACAATATTAAATATAACTGGATAAAACATATGATGTCTCATTCGTTAATAAATAAAAAATGTTGTTGGTATATTGCTGTGGTACATTATATGGCCAAATGTTTTTGTACACCTGACCAGCACACCCTTATGTGGTTCTTCTCCAAACTGCTGCCACAATGTTAGAAGCACAGAACTGTATAGAGCAGAGGTCACCAACAATGGTCCTGGAGATCTACCTTCCTGAAGAATTTAGCTCCAACCATCATGGTGTTTATATGATCATCTAATTGTCACCTTAAGAACTTCTTGATCAACTAAAACAGGTGTGTTAGATTTTGTTTTGAGATGAAACCTGAAGGAAGGTAGATCTCCATGAACTGGGTTGGTGACCACTGCAATAGAAGGTCTCTGTATGCTGTAGCATTGCAGTTTCCCTTCACTGGAACGAAGAGGCTCAGCATAATGCTCCTGTGCACAAAGTCACAGTATTTTACTGTAACACACACACACACACACACACACACAGTATATTACTGACTTGTTTATGATATGAAACATCCATGTTTAATTTCACTTCCTGGTTATGTGATTTTGTGCCAGAAATGACCTGAGAACTGCAGCCATTCTTTAAAATAACACAGGGTTTTCCCAAGTGTTAAACATAGTGTACAAAATCAATCATTTATATCGGCATGGGAATGAGAGGTTTACTCCCACTCTGAGGGAAATTCCCAGGAAAGCTATAAAAAACAAACACAAAACAGTAACAAGATGCTCTTTGATCTTATGATAGTCGATAAAATCCCAACAATTTAAATCCCGAAGATGCATTAGTACTGGTTTATCTTCTTTAATCCTCAGTCAGGCTATCTGCAGCCATCAGCACTTCAAATTTTATACTATTTAATACCATATTCAAAACATTTCCAGAACATTTTAAGATCCGCACGTCACTTCAATCATGCTACACGATACATCAGATATAGTGCATTTTGTTTGTGCAAATATGTCCATTTCTGGGTTTAATAAACTATAACTGGGTAAACACCTGTACAGGTAGATGAGAGATCAGAACAAATCCTTTTTGCATTACCGTTTACATGACTTTTCAAGAGAGGATAAAATTATAGAGAGATGGATTGCGGCAGTCAGAAGAGAAACAGATGTGGAATTTACCATCACTCCCTCAGCAGCTGTATTAGAAACTGAGCAGTGTTTACCAGTTTTATTGTAATTTAATTCCAGGGTAATATAACAAGTAGTGTTATAAATATACAGAAACTTTTGTAAAGAAGAAAATACATTTTTATGTATTTATTTATGCAGTTTTATCATCATTCCACACAAGACATCTTTACACACAGCATGAAAACTGATGTTGACCCACCCTCTTTTGATTGACAAGATATAATCGGCCCTGATCATCAGATGTTTTTAAACCATACTGATTATTGGTCGATACATCGGTGCATCCCAGGGAGCATCGGGCACAAGGCAAGGTACACACTGGACAGGATAAATGTAATATATATTTCTGATGTAACTCAGTTTTATGTGTTGTTTCTTCACCGCGGGAAGCCCTATTCTTAGTTGGCGACCGTTTTTTTAAAATTCACTTTTCATCATTATGGTAAAGCCGAAATGAATCTGGTGTGTTGTGTGTAAATGCAGGTTATAAGTGACTCAAACTCACAGAACAGAGATGAAGTCAGTGTGGAGCAGAATTTACTGTGAACCAAGCCGCTCGAACACGCCCACACACACACACACACACACACACACACAGTGTAACAGTCACACGGCTTTACCACCTCACATGGTACTACCATGTCATTCCTTTGCATTTTAACACCTTCAAAACATGAAATTAACATTTTTAGAATTAAGGCCTTATTTTTACATTAAGGAATTTAAGACTTTTAAGGACCTGCAGACCCCCTGATAGAATGTTCTCATAAAACAAGCTTCACCAAGTGCATGGAAAAATCATAAAATTCACCCAAGAACACACAGCAGGCACTCAAAATGAGATATATTAATTATATAAATGACCTGCTAAAGCAGTTTATTTTCTTTTTAATACCTGGGTCCAAATACCTGGAAAACTCAGCGGCTCTGCAGCACTACAGCTCTGTCTCAAGTGGCATCTCATAAAAAACATCTACAGGGAAGCTGCAATCCAAAACACAGGGCAGTGCTCTCACCTGAATCCAGAACCAGGCAGAACCCACCAGCACTCCGTAAGAGTTGACCTCACAGAGCTCAGTGAAATGAACACACCACACAGTATTCAGTGTTGGACGTTTATTAAAAAAATAAAACTCTTTTCCAAACTGTAAAGCTCTGACATTCTTCACACGATCAGTCTGACAGACCCTGCAATTAAAATTAAACAGCAGAAATCCTGCCATGTGCGGGAAAAGTGCAGTGACATCACCATGGTGACAGGGGCGGAGCTTATCTGGGTGATGCAAATTTTATTTGAAAATAAACCTTGCTCTGTTTTCAATACAGATTTATAGTGTCTCAGTATCATCACCCTGAAGAGCACAAGCACATTCTTCAGTGTTTCCTTAGAACGAAGGACAACAGTGTAGCCATGGTAACAGCCTTCATCTCTGGCTCCACCCACTTCACCGCATCAGCATCAACAGACATGCCCCTATTCCGAACCCGGCCACTGCCATGAGTGTGTTCCGAACTGTGGCCTCGGGATCCTCGACACGGAAGAACTCCACAAAACCATTCTGTAACACACACACACACACACACACACGGTTAGACGCACAGGTGGATGTGTGTGTGTGTGTGTGTGTTCTGAGCCAGTCTGGTCACTGTACTCACCCAGCCGTTGTTTTTGATGAACCAGTGCTGTAGGTCTTTGCTGAGGTATGAGGAGATGTGTGAGGTAACGATGTCCACACACTCCTCTGCTTGTTCCTTCACACACTCCTGCTTCAGCCGCTCACACACCACAGCTCCAAGAGCCAGAACACTCGCGATGCGGCCCCAACTCACCACGCCATCACTGAAGACACCGCTCAACACGGGCCTCACACTGTCCAGTCCGTTGGCCTGGTCGAACAATCGCTGCACCATGCCTAACACACACACACACACACACATAATCAATAACCAATAATCATCAATAATCACCAATTACTTTCCTCACTGATCAGGAACACACAACCATCATTACTTCAAACATTAGTAACATAATAGCTAATGTCCCACTAATGTCCAGAAATAACTCCCTAATGCCCCCCTAATGTCCAGAAATAACTCCCTAATGTCCCCCTAATGTCCAGAAATAACTCCCTAATGTCCCCCTAATAACCCCCTTATGACCAAACAATGACACACAAAACTCCTCATAATACAATAAGCCCTAAAAATTACAGAATAATCATCATCAAACCCTTGCTGGAAAGCTTCATGTTCTGGGGCATCCACATCACAAAAGATCTGACATGGTCTCTCAACACAACCAAGTGCATAGAGCCAGCCTACTTACCCCCACCTCTATTGCCAAACGTTTCACCTCAGTAGCACAGAGTATACAGTACTCCTCAACTGCACTGCTGCAACCTGGAGATTCCGACATCCAGAGGTGAAGGTTCTCACAGGGACAGAGCTCTCTAGACTACACTCCATCTACACTTGTGTAGGAGACAGCTGCTAAACATACCACACCCACGCTTTCTCCCTATTCCTTCATGCCCCCCCTCTGTAGTGATGTATACAAAGTTGTTGTGGTGTGCTTTTTAATCCCCCCGAATGCATGTTTTATTTTCACCTTCACTAATGTGGTCAATTACATGCACACTTTAATCTTATTGAATGCACAGAATGATCTGCTCCAGTGTGTGCGTATGTGTGTGCGCGCGTATGTGGGTTGTATGCGTGTGCGAAAGCGTATGTTGGTGTTTGATAAGCATGTTCAAAAATAAGCAGAGTTCTAGTAACCCAGTTTCCACATAAACCAGACGGCATTTCCACTTTAATAAAAGAGCTCCAGCTACACCCCTCACTACACCTCCTCCCTCAGCACACCTCTTACCACACCCCTCACTACACCTCTTAGCTCACTGCACCCCTCACTACACCTCTTACCTCACTGCACCCCTGCCTACACCTCTCCTCACACCCCTCACTACACCTCTTACCTCACTGCACCCCTGCCTACACCTCTCCTCACACCCCTCACTACACCTCTTACCTCACTGCACCCCTGCCTAACCTCTCCTCACACCCCTCACTACACCTCTTACCTCACTGCAACCCTGACTACACCTCTTACCTCACCCTTCACTACACCTCTTACCTCACCCCTCACTACACCCCTCACCTCACTGCACCCCTCACTACACCTTACCTCACTGCACCCCTTACTTCACCCCTCCCTACACCTCTCCTCACACCCCTCACTACACTCTTACCTTACTGCACCCCTCACTACACCTCTTACCTCACTGCCCCCACTACACCCTTACTTACCCTCATACACCTCAAACACCGCACCTCACTACACCTCACCGCACCCCTCACTACACCTCACCGCACCCTCACTACACCTCTTACCTCACTGCACCCCTCACTACACCTCTCACCTCACCCCTCACTACACCTCTCACCTCACCCTTCACTACACCTCTTAGCTCACTGCACCCCTCACTACACCTCTTACCTCACTGCACCCTTCACTACACCTCTTACCTCACCCCTCACTACACCCCTCACTACAATTTACCTGACTGCACCCCTTACTTCACCCCTCCCTACACCTCTCCTCACACCCCTCACTACACCTCTTACCTCACCCTTCACTACACCTCTTACCTCACCCCTCACTACACCTCTTACCTCACCCCTCACTACACCTCTTACCTCACCCCTCACTACACCTCACTACACCTCTTACCTCACTGCACCCCTCACTGCACCTCTCACCTCACTGCACCCCTCACTACACCTCTCACCTCACTGCACCCCTCACTGCACCCCTCACTACACCTCTCACCTCACCCCTCACCTCACCCCTCACCTCACCCCTCACCTCACCCCTCACTACACCTCTCACCTCACCCCTCACTACACCTCTCACCTCACCCCTCACTACACCTCTCACCTCACTGCACCCCTCTCACCTCACCCTTCACTACACCTCTTAGCTCACTGCACCCCTCACTACACCTCTTAGCTCACTGCACCCCTCACTACACATCTTACCTCACTGCACCGTTCACTACACCTCTTACCTCACCCCTCACTACAATTTACCTGACTGCACCCCTTACTTCACCCCTCCCTACACCTCTCCTCACACCCCTCACTACACCTCTTACCTCACCCTTCACTACACCTCTTACCTCACCCTTCACTACACCTCTTACCTCACCCCTCACTACACCTCTTACCTCACCCCTCACTACACCCCTCACTACACCTCTTACCTCACTGCACCCCTCACTACACCTCTCACCTCACTGCACCCCTCTCACCTCACCCTTCACTACACCTCTTAGCTCACTGCACCCCTCACTACACCTCTTACCTCACTGCACCGTTCACTACACCTCTTACCTCACTGCACCGTTCACTACACCTCTTACCTCACCCCTCACTACAATTTACCTGACTGCACCCCTTACTTCACCCCTCCCTACACCTCTCCTCACACCCCTCACTACACCTCTTACCTCACCCTTCACTACACCTCTTACCTCACCCTTCACTACACCTCTTACCTCACCCCTCACTACACCTTTTACCTCACCCCTCACTACACCTCACTACACCTCTTACCTCACGCACCCCTCACTACACCTCTCACCTCACTGCACCCCTCACCTCACTGCACCCCTCACTACACCTCTCACCTCACTGCACCCCTCACTACACCTCTCACCTCACTGCACCCCTCACTACACCTCTCACCTCACCCCTCACTACACCTCTCACCTCACTGCACCCCTCACCTCACTGCACCCCTCACTACACCTTACCTCACTACACCTCTCACTACACCTCTTACCTCATCCCTCACTACACCTCTCCTCACCACTCACCTCACTACTCACCTCACTGCACCTCTTACCTCACTACACCTCTCACCTCACCCCTCACCACACCTCTCACCTCACTACACCTCTCACCTCACTGCACCCCTTACCTCACCCCTCACTACACCTCTCACTACACCTCTTACCTCACGCACCCTCACTACACCTCTCACTACACCTCTCACCTCACCCCTCACTACACCTCTCACCTCACCCCTCACTACACCTCTCACCTCACCCCTCACTACACCTCTCACTACACCTCTTACCTCACTGCACCCTCACTACACCTCTTACCTCATCCCTCACTGCACCCCTCACTACACCTTACCTCACTGCACCCTCACTACACCTCTCACTACACTCTTACCTCATCCCTCACTACACCTCTCACACCACTCACCTCACTGCACCTCTCACCTCACCCCTCACTACACCTCTCACCTCACCCCTCACTACTCACCTCACTGCACCTCTTACCTCACTGCACCCCTCACTACACCTCTTACCTCATCCCTCACTACACCTCTTACCTCACTGCACCCCTCACTACACCTTACCTCACTGCACCCTCACTACACCTCTCACTACACCTCTTACCTCATCCCTCACTACACCTCTCCTCACCACTCACCTCACTGCACCTCTCACCTCACCCCTCACTACACCTCTCACCTCACCCCTCACTGCACCTCTTACCTCACTGCACCCCTCACTACACCTCTTACCTCACTGCACCCTCACTACACCTCTTACCTCATCCCTCACTACACCTCTTACCTACCTGCACCCCCACTACACCCTACCTCACTGCACCCTCACTACACCTCTCCTCACCACTCACCTCACTGCACCTCTCACCTCACCCCTCACTACACCTCTCACCTCACCCCTCACTACTCACCTCACTGCACCTCTTACCTCACTGCACCCCTCACTACACTGCACCCTCACTACACCTCTTACCTCACTGCACCCCTCACACACCTCTTACCTCACTGCACCCCTCACTACACCTTACCTCACTGCACCCTCTCACCACCCACTACACCCTCACCCCTCACCCTCACCTACACCTCTCACCCACTGCACCCCTACACCTTACCTCAATGCACCCTCACTACACCTCTTACCTCATCACTCACCTCACTACTCACCTCACTGCACCCCTTACCTCACTGCACCCCTCACTACACCTCTTACCTCATCCCTCACTACACCTCTCACCTCACTGCACCCTCACTACACCTCTCACTACACCTCTTACCTCATCCCTTACTACACCTCTCCTCACCACTCACCTCACTGCACCTCTTACCTCACTGCACCCCTCACTACACCTCTTACCTCACTGCACCCTCACTACACCTCTTACCTCATCCCTCACTATACCTCTCACCTCACTGCACCCCTCACTACACCTTACCTCACTGCACCCTCACTACACCTCTCACTACACCTCTTACCTCATCCCTCACTACACCTCTCCTCACCACTCACCTCACTTCTCACCACTACCCTCACTGCACCTCTTACCTCACTGCACCCCTCACTACACCTCACCACACCACACCCCTTACCCCACTGCACCCCTCACCTCAATCACTTTCACTTAGCAAGAAGTGGAGGTTGAAGAAGTAGATGCACCTTTCCTCAATGCATAGCACATGAGACGTATCAGAAATCAGAGTTAAAGGGTCAGAGTTAAATTCAGTGTTAATTACTGAGTGAGTAAGAATGGAATAAAGTTGGTGTAAAGTTCGATATTCTCGATATGCAGAAATTAAGGGATCGTCTGTAAAGTTACATACGACATTGTTAAAGACATTTCTAACTTCAATAGCATTTGAAGGGAATGACATTTAAAAAAAAAATCTAAAAAGGTGTGCATCATACCGGACATCCAGATGAACACGTTACACTTGGTTGTGTGACTAAGTCATTCCCTTCAAATGCTATTGAAGTAAGAAACGTGTATAACACCGTCATATGGAACTTTAGAGACGGTCCCTTAATTTCCGCATTTCTCCGAATATCGAACGTCCGACGTCACACCAACTTTATTCCAGTGTGTGCTAGAACATTCTCCACTGATGGTGTGTGCTGTAAGCTCCAGAATGACAGACTACCCAGAATGCACTTTAATATTCCTGGGAAACAGCGCCGTGAACTTTTTCAGAGAAAACTTTGCATAGTGCCCGCCTACTGCAACAGGATTGGCCAGAAATGCCGGCCTGCTGCGTGGTGATTGGGTAATTGTACGAGAATCAACGCACAGAAAGCGATGTAGCGCTAGAACACTAAAGTTGTATGTAAAGTGTTTGTCCTGTAATAGAGCAGTAATCTCACCGCTGTAGGTGATCCTGTGTTTGCAGAGCACTTTCCCCACCACTCTCTGCAGGCTCGGCAGCGCTGGGTGGGTGTTGTTCCCGGGGTGAAACCCTGTGTGACTGCGGTACAACTGGATGAGCAGCGCCCGGGTCTCCCTCTCCAGGTCCGGGATCATTAGCTCCTCGCAGCCGCTGTCCCGAAACTGTAACCGGCTGTCCAGCGGCACTTCGATCTCATTAATCACGGATTTAACAGTCCTTCCGTCGACCTCCTCCGTGTAGCCGTCCAGCTCCTCCTCGCGTTTCTGTGGGAAAGTCTGTACTGGAGCTCTAGAGCGGAACACGCCACTAACACCGCCGCCATTTTCTACTCCACAATACAGTAAACTCAGCGGCGCGGTCCTCTTCATAACGCTCATACTCATGTCTGTGACTGGCTTAATAATGTCAATAAATATTCTTTAAGACTGCTTGTATCTGGAGATAAAAAGCGGATAATTAACCTAGAGATGAATCTGCGAGGAGCGCTCCCTGACTACAGTGCAATGGAAACGTCCAGAAGCACAACATAAGTTATATAGCAGGAAACTTATCATGGGGCGGGGCCTCACTCGTGCGTCACGTCTGTGTCACTCAACCGGAACTTGAACATGGAAGAGGGAGAGAGGGCGAGACAGAGAGAGAGACAGAGAGAGGGGGAGACAGAGAGAGACAGACAGAGACAGAGAGGGGGAGACAGAGAGAGACAGAGAGAGAGAGAGAGAGACAGAGAGAGGGGGAGACGGGGGAGACAGAGAGGGGGAGACAGAGAGAGAGACAGAGAGAGGGGGAGAGGGAGAAGGGGGAGGGGGAAACAGAAAGAGAGATGGAGAGAGACAGTGAGAGGGGGGTGAGAAAAAGAGAGAGAGATTAGGTGGTGTGTAGATACATCTACAATGTTGCAGAAAATCACCAAAGGCCAACAGGAGTTCCTTTGGTGGAATTAAAGTCCAGAATAAGTTTTTGCTTCATGTGCCCCTTTTGCGCTCAGTGTTGCACCTTTGTGCATTGTGCTCACTACAAGCATGTTCTTATTTTTCTTTGGGTAGTATGAAACTGCATTTGCATTTTCAGAGAAAGCTCATTATGAGGAAAGCATTTTTGGCTTGTTTTTTCATATTGGTCCTAACATGGTCAGCGGTCTCTTCTCTAGCTCAACACCAAGGCAGTACGATGTGAAGAAGCTGTCACATGTTGTTAGGACTTTGTAGCCCTTTGCTCTTATCCAGCACCGTCCTCATCCATTAGTTCTTCTCAGTGCTTCCCACATCGCTTCCCAATTTAAACCTGCATATTCCATAGCTTGATTTGACATGACAGGCTGTCCATATTTTGATGCAATATTTTGCAGGCTTATTCACTATGTACTTTTGGAAAGGACTTCACCCTCTGAATGGAAAAAGATGTGTAACCTGAGCACCAGGATTGTACAGGATAGGTATAATGTCCACCCATTTGTCCCATACTTCCCTGATTGCAGCTAGCTTGTCTGTTTCACATTGACCAGGCCTGGTATCACAATTATCAAAAGGAATCAGATGGGAAATTATATTAACTGCTTCCAGAGATATTAGGTTCATTCATGCATGTCATAATTACTGTAACTTGTAAAAAGCACTCATCATCTCATAGAACTTGTAATTACAATTGGTAAATCAGGAATTTCCGGAGAGCTCCAACTTGTACTACCTGACTGCTGCAACATCATGTGTAAACAATAAAAACACTTAATTACACTACCTGATGCGATTTCTGTGTTCTTGAATATGTAGCAATTACAGTTACATTTATAATAACAATAACAAAAATGTGATTTAATGTAATTATGCATTTTGCATCATCTCACACTCACTTTGGCGTATTGAAACACATAATTCCGTGTCATGAAAAACATGAATCCCCTTTATTTTATTAAATTATTCATGCCCAGTATAATATCAGCTCGTTGCAGTATGAAGCTGCCTGCATGTCATTGTCATGAATAAAATCAACCTTTTAAGCCTAGGTCAAAAACTCCAGAGACAGAGAGTTTAGTAGATGTCAAAAAGTAAATAAACTTTATTGGAAACCAATAAAATGAGACAGTCTGCAGAGTGTCCGAATAATTTCTTTGCAGGTGGGGTTTTGATTTTCCTCGTTGAAGTCTTCTTTTGCCACAATTAAATATTCATGTCTATGCATTATCTTACATTTTTGGAACATGCACAGTTGAAAAGGTTTCATGAGGACAAGGTTTCTTTCACAAAAAAAGGTTTCACACAGGCTTGTGTATCTTGACCCTGACTCCCTCCTTAGGCCTCAATGAGCATCTGTCTATCCACACTGGTTGTCCCCAGTGATATCTGCCTCCTTTCCTGAGGCCCTGTCCTAGCTCCCTAATATCTATCTGTCTCAAAGTTGTTTACTCACACATGCGAATATCTACTGGCAATTTTTATTGCTGTGGAGACAGGTGCCAGCTAATACATAAGAGCAATAGTTGTACACTGAAACACAGTGAGTTCATTCAACTCAAATCCACTCAGAATATAACTTGATCAAACATTGTTCTATGGGTTGAGATTATGCTTTTAACTGTTTATTATTCATATAGATTATGTTTTTTTAACCAATATTGATTATATGATAATGCTCAAGTAATAATTCTAAATGTTGGTTACATATTGAATTCACTTTATTAACATGTCAACATGTCCAAATGTCAGTTACAAATACTCAGTACGTTTACATGGACACCAATAATCCACTCTTAATTTAATTAAGACCATACTTTGATTAAGAAACTGCCATGTAAACACCAACCTTCATCTAATTAAGGTCATAATCTAAGTAAGCTCTAATCGAATTAAGACGTGTGGAGTACTCCTGTTTTAATCGTATTATGGACATGTATTACAGACATGTAAACACCTTAATCACATTATGAACGTCGTGTGAGAGTTTTCACCGCATTTTGCAACATGACACGATCACACACGGCAGTTTTACGTTTTACGGAAAACAAGAGAGTTCGGCTTTGTCCCAAAATGCATACTTGCCTACTGTAGTCCTGTAGTGGGGAAAAATACATGTATCTCGGCTACTATACAGTAGGTAAGTATGCGATTTGAGACGCACCCACAGCTTCAAGCAGTCGTCTATTTGCACGTACATCATGACTAATAATTAACTGCACTTAAAGAGTTCATTAAAAAAAATTAACAAAAACACCTAAAACTGTATACGGTACCATAACGAAGACCAACTGTATGTTGATATGTGAAATTTTGGAGGGACCTCGGACGTAATGACGAGGGCTCTTAATCTAATTATGATCTATAACATGTAAAACGGGAACATGACCATATTCTAAAAGAGACTCATGTAAACAACTTAATCACATTATTACCTTACTTAGATTAAGGTCAATAATTAGATTATTACTGTCCATGTAAACGTAGTCACAGACATGTAAACACTTTAATCACATTATGAACTTCGTGGGAGCGTTTTCACTGCAATTTGCGACAGGACGCGATCACACACGGCAGTTTTACGGCAAACAAGAGAGTAGGACCTTAAACCATTTTGATCACACTGGAAGCTAAAAGTCTGTCCTGGATTTAAACTAATATTTCAAATAATTATTAAAATATTAGCTTAAGCTAAGCTAATATTTATTACGTTCTTCCTCCAACACATGATCCATCTTTTCACTCTGACTCAGCTCATAGGTGTGTGTGTGTGTGTGTGTGACTCAGCATATAGTTGAGTTATTTGGTCTGCTTAAGATCTCTCTCTCTCTCTATCTCTCTCTCTCTCACACACACACACCTAGCAGTTCATCCCTCACCCAGAAATACACACACAGTTCCAGACACACCTCTCGAACACCTGACTGTTTACTCACATGCTATTCGAATATTAAATGGATGAATATTTAATGTGGATCATGTTTATTACTGAGCAGTAGATGAACTATAGTTGACGAGTATTACACAAATATTTTATAAGAAATATTAAAGATGCTACAGTATGTGCTTCCGGCTGAGCGCTAGATGGAGTAAGATGCAACTTTCGGAGCTCCTGCAACAATTTTTAATGTTGTATTATAGGCACTTTTTTTGTGAAGTGTTTTTTTAGTAAGTTGTGTCCAACACCTTAATCTTCATCTCTGATGTTTAAAATGTCAGCAAAAGTCAACGGCGGGAATGTTTCGGCTGCTCTGCTTCGGCTGCCTTCTCCAAATGCTGCATCCCCACCTCGTAGTGTTCCCTCCTTCACCTGCGAAGGTGTTGTTATGCCTGCTATCCCCCCCGGTTTCAAGGAGAAGCTCCTTGCTTCGCTCCGATATGAAATGGCGGCCATTTTCAAAACTGAGCTCCAGACGGCCTTAGGCGAAAACTTGACCTCTATTAAGGGAGAGCTACAGACCAAAAAGGCGGAATTGACAGTCAGTATTACGGTTATCCAGTCGGAGGTGAGCACTTTGAAGAATACCGGCGGGTGAAATGGAAACTTCGCTCTCCACCTGTTGTGATGACATCGCTACACTACAGGTGGAGGTGCGAGGATCTCGAGGCTACATCACGCCGCAACAATCTGAGAATCGTAGGTGTCCCTGAAGACTCGACCTGCACGTCCACACTGTCAACTGTTTCCGCTCTGATTAAAGCGGCTTTTAAGCTGGACAAAGAGCCACTTCTGGACAGCACTCATCGCACTCTGCAGCTGAGGCCCAAACCCCCCGTCCTATAATCGCCTGACTCCATTACCACGTGGACTGTGTAGACATCCTTCGACGGGCCAGAGACCAACAACAGGTGAAGGTTGGTGACATGGTTGTTTCTATCTTTCCCGATCATACCGCGAAGGTAACCTGTGCTCGTGCTGCCTTCAATGACTGCTGCCACCAGCTCCGTGAGAAACCGGGAATACGGTTCGGTCTGCTTTATCAGTCACGCCACGCGTTACACATGACGGAACCGAGAGGGAGTTTAAATCCGCGGAGGATGCCAGAGTGTTCATTAAGAAACTGATCAAGTGAAATCACTAATAACATAACAGACTGACTATCCGTCTCCAGAAGTGAAATGGACCACTACTGACACACATGATGGAGCAGTGACTATGTTTATGTGCCTTGATATTTATCATTGTTTAGTTTGCAGGAGCCCAACCTGGGGTAATTATTACTATCGGGTCAACATCTGTTAGCTTTCCTGTTGGGGATTTGATTCCTTGTGGAGTCTGCACTGGGGTCTCCATCGTTTGGGGATGGGGACGTGTAAGTGCAATGGGGAGGGGGGTGGGTCTTTTCACTGTGTGTGTGTTTGGAGTGGTTGAGTGTTTTCTCTTTTATTTAAATTTTTTATTATTTATTTTTATTGTATTTATTTATTCACTCTTTACTTTTTCTTCTTTTACCTTTGTTTTTGTCTTTTTTTCTCCCCCTTCCTGTTTCCTCTCCCCTTCTCCTTCTCTAAGAGGTGATGCTTCATTTTCATTCTCTTCCTACCGTAAACACTTGATAGATGTCCACTAATATTGGAAATTCTGGCTCACATGTGAACTTTGTGAGCTGGAACATTAAAGGTATGGGGAGTCCTATAAAGAGATCTAGGGTATTTGTTCATCTAAAACAACTCAATGCAGACATAGTGTTTCTACAAGAAACTCATATGCGCACCACAGACCAGGTTCTGCTTAAATGTCCACGGATTTCTGAGGTGTTTCACTCTAACTTTAACTCTAAGGCCAGGGGAGTTGCCATTTTAATGGGTAAGTCAATTCACTTTTCATCCTCCTAAGTAATATCAGATGAAAATGGCAGATACTTAATCATTTCAGTTAAATTGTTGCACGTCCCTGTATTATTAGTTAATACTTACACCCCAAATTTTGATGACCCACACTTCATGAATAAGCTCTTTGAGCGCCTCCCTTCATTACATAATACTGTCCTTATATTTGGAGGAGATATGAATTGTGTTATTGATCCTAGGTTGGACCGCTCTACTTCTACGACCATGACACCCTCACTGATGTCAAATGCGCTTTCTGATTTCATGTGTAAAAATGGTTGCATTGATCCTTGGAGATTCCATTATCCCAGTATCAAGGAATATTCTTTCTTTTCGCAGGTGCATAAGTCCTTCTCTAGAATTGATCATTTTTTCATCGACGCCAAACTTATCTCCAAAGTGTCAATGGTTAAATATCATCCTATTGTGATTTCATCCATGCCCCGCTTTCTTTGGATATTCAGCTTTCCGCCCAACCTCAATATTCAACACTGTGGAGGTTTAATACTCTGCTTCTGTCAGACAACAAATTTAATACATTTATTGCAGCTTCAATTGACGATTTTATTTAAATCAATCAAAACAAGTTTGAACCTATTTCCTGTTCCCTCCTGTGGGAATCACTAAAAGCATACTTGTGGGGCCAAATAATTTCCTACTCCGCACATTTAAACAAAACACGTATGGCCAAACTTCAAGAGCTATCAAGTAAAATTGACAAACTGGAGTGTGTGACCCTAATACCATTAACTCAGTCTTCTGCTCATTCTATTCCTCTCTGTATATGTCTGAATTTCCATCTGGGACTTCTGATATGAATAATAATAATAATAATAATAATAATAATAATAATAAACTTTATTTTATAAAGCGCCTTTAAAGCAGCTTCTCAAAGCGCTGTACATAAAATCACAAAAAATAAAACAAAAGTTAATTAAAACAAATACAACAACATTAATAATAATAACAAATAAATATAAAACAATTTAAAAAGACACCAGGAATCAAATGCGAGTCTAAAAAAGTGTGTCTTTAAAAATGCCAAAGGACTGAGCTTCCTTGAGTTCAGGAGGAAGAGAGTTCCAAAGTGATGGAGCGTAGACAGAAAAAACCCTGTCACCCATAGACTTAAGGTGAGTTAGTGGAACAGTTAACAGATTACCCTGTGAGGAGCGCAGTCTGCGATGTGGGGTGTACGGGATTAATAAGTCAGTTAAATATTGTGGAGCCAATCCATGTAATGCCTTGTATGTCAACATCATGATCTTAAAATCAACCCGGAACCTGACCGGGAGCCAGTGTAAGGACTTCAAAACAGGAGTGATTTGGTCATATTTCCTGCTTCCCGTCAGGATCCGGGCGGCAGAGTTCTGAACATACTGCAGTTTGTTTAATCCGGTTTTAGAAACTCCGGCTAAAGCAGCATTGAAGTAATCCAACCGCGTGACAACGAATGAATTGATCAGTTTTTCAGAGACAGATAAGTTTAGCATTGGTCTTAATCTGGCTATATTTCTGAGGTGAAAAAGGAGGTCTTCACAGTGTTCTGAACAAAAAAATCAAAAGTGAGGCTGGTGTCAAAAATTACTCCAAGGTTTCTCATCTTACTTTGGGTCTCTAGAACAGAGCCATCAACAGATAGAGACAGTGGAGCCACTTTTGCGAATCTGATGACGGGAACCTATAAGCATGACCTCAGTTTTCCCGCTGTTCAGGCACAGAAAGTTATTATTCATCCATGTTTTTATCTCAGAAATACAGAAAGATAACAAACATCAATGCTTTCACCAGATCTTGAGTGAATGTAGATTTGGGTATCGTCAGTATAACAGTGATAATGGAGGCCAAGCGATCGCAGCAGATGCCCAAGTGGAGATAGATAAATATTGAAAAGTAGAGGGCCTAGAACTGAACCCTGAGGAACACCAGTGAGCACCGAGCAAGTGTCAGACCTAAAGCCACACATAGAAATAAACTGGGAACGGTCAGTAAAATAGGATTTAAACCAGTTTAAAACTTTCCCGGACACACCAAAAGGTCTCTAAGGTCAAGAAGAATAAGAAGAGAGGTAGCTCAGAGGCCATCAACAAGTCATTGGTAACTTTGACCAGTGCCTTTTCAGTGCTGTGAAATTTACGAAAACCTGATTGAAGGGGTTCAAAGAGGTTATTGGTTGTCAGATGAGAACAGAGGCAACAACACGCTCAAGTATTTTTGCGAAAAACTGAAGATTTGAGATGGGGCGAAAATTGTTAAAATCATCCACGGAAACATTTTCTCTCTTGGGGACAGGCGTAACAGCAGCAGTCTTTAGTACTGCTGTCACAACCCCAGTCTCCAGTGATTCATTTATAATGCTGAGGATAGTAGGGCACCACACAGAGAAGCACGATTTAAACAGAATCGTAGGAATTGGATCCAGCAGGATATACCTCCCTTGTGAGATCCTCAGAATCAAGCGGTAAGAACTGAGTGAAAGAAACTCCAGTGAACCCAGATGGATGAAGGAGTGAAATTGCACAGTCAGGGTTAACAGAAATCTCTTTACGAACATTGACAATCTTAGAATTAAAAAACTGTAGAAAGGAATCAGAGAGCTGCTGAGAAACAGGCAAAGTGGTATTAACCAAGTATTAACTTGAAGCAATCTGTTTATGGTTTGGAACAAGTGTCTGGGATTATTAAGATTTTTTACAATAGCCTGAGAGAAGTAAGAGGTACTTTCAGTCTCCAGTAGTGCACGATAATCCCTCAGCAGGTCCTTCTACGTTTGATAGTAGACACTCAGTCCGGTAAGGCACCATTTTCGCTCCATTTTCCGACATACAGCATTTCTAGAGTGTTGGTTGTCATTATATCAGGGAGCAGAGCGGGCGAATGTGATCTTAGAGGAGCAAAAGTGTCAAGGTTAGCAGCAAGAGTGGAATTTAGCTGCAGAACTTTCTCCTCCAGTGATGAGGGATGAAGATCGCTTAGGATGAAATCCACAGAATTGGAGAAACCTGTCTTATCGATAGACTTCCACTTCCGGAAGTTTACTGTTCGGATGTTCGGCTCACTTGAATGAAACAGTTCGAGGTTAAAAAAGACAGCTGAATGATCAGACAGTCCAATGTCAGTAGATGAAAACTCAGATATAAATGAGCCATTAGCAATCACAAGATCCAGCGTATGACCCTTGTTATGAGTCTGGTCAGTTACAAACTGTGTGAAGTTAAAACAGTCAATTAGTGACAGAAATTCCTTAGACACCACCAAGTCACTACAGTCCACATGAATGTTGAAGTCTCCTACAATTAGAATTCTGTCAAACTTAGTGCTCAACATCGACAGGAAGTCCGCAAACTCAGATATAAAAGCTGCATGTGCCTTAGCCTTAGGTGGTTTATAGACTGTAGCGATGATAGTGGATACAGGAGCGGAGATACTCAAGACCAGCCATTCAAATGAAGGAAACCGGGGAACAAACACAGAGCTTGTGTTCAGCTTCAGGTTGTAAACCACAATAATGCCTCCGCCTCTGCCAGATAACCTCGGGAGATCTAAAACTCTAAAGCCTGCTGGAGTGATCTAGTTAAGCAGGAGCCCATTTTTTTCTTTATGCCAGGTTTCAGTTAAGAAAAACAAGTCCAGCATTTTATCAGTGATAAGATCCGATAAAACCAGCGCTTTGTTATTCACAGACCGTGCATTGAATAATGCGGCATAAGCCAGGCTCTGAAGCGGAGACGCCAGTGGTTTAATCTCCACGTGGGGACCTGATATTACATTTCTGTGATCAACACCAGTATGGAGCAGTTTGTTGGTCTTACAACGACAGATAGGGACAAAGATGTTAGGAGAGGACGAGACAGTAAGACTGCGCTTCAAACCCCGATGGATATATCGCTTAGGACGTAGCAGTCCAGCGTTTCAACAGAGATTGTAAGAGTCTTTGGCTAGGCAATAACAGTTCTGTTTTAGATTCAAAAGCTGGCGTGTAGTGTACCTTAGCGCCATGGTCGGTGAGTGCACACTCACAAGGCCAGAGAGAATGAAACTCCGGAGCGCACTGCAAGCACAAAGTCATACAATCCTCCCACAGTTTTCTTAAGCATGTTTCTTAGAATGCTTTCTTAGGCAGTCTCAACTTCCCTACCATTAACCCAGATGTTGCTAAAGATCTTGATTCTCCATTAACCTTAGAGGAAATCAACCTAGCCATAAATAGCATGCAAAACAATAAAGCTCCTAGCCCTGATGGTTTCCCAGTAGAATTTTTCAAAAGATTTAAATCTAAACTGTCCCCTTTATTGTACTCTGTATATAGGGAATCTCTGCAGAATGGCGCCCTCCCTCCTACTTTGCGACAAGCCTCTATAAATCTGCTTTTAAAGAAAGACAAAGATCCGAATCTCTGCAGCTTTTACAGACCCCTTTCTTTGACAAATGTGGATGCTGAGATTCTTGCTAAGGCTTTGGCTAGTCGTTTGGAAAGAATTATTCCAGTCATAGTTTCAGAAGAACAAACTGGATTTATAAAGGGGCGTCAGTTATTTTACAATGTCCGCACCCTTTTGAACATTATCTACGCCAAATGCTCTACTACAACCCCCGAAGTGGTGATCTCAGTCGATGCTGAAAAAGTGTTCAACAGGGTTGAATGGGACTACCTGCTTACAGTATTACGTAAATTTGGATTGGGTGATACACTTATTTCTTGGATACACCTTCTGTATACATCCCCGCAATCTAGTATCTCCACCAATGGTATTCAATCAGCTTATTTTACTTTATCCCGTGGAACTCGACAAGGTTGTTCCTTGTCTCCTTTACTGTTTGCATTAGCTATAGAGCCCTTGTCAGTTTATCTGAGGTCCTCCCTCTCTTTCACTGGGATATCACGTTTGGGCATGGAATTTAAACTTTCTCTGTATGCGGATGATTTATTACTGTATGTTTCCAACCAAAGACACTCTTTACCTGGAATTCTCTCCTTTCTCCAGAGATTTGGTTCATTTTCAGGTTATAAAGTTAACATTTCCAAGAGTGAGTGCTACCCGGTTAATATTCTGGAATTACAAATGAATCAATCTGATATCCCCTTCAGAATGAGCCCATCTGGCTTTAAGTATTTAGGAATTAACATAACCAGAACTCTGACTTCACTTTTCTCTGCTAACTTCTCCCCGTTGATGTCTGAAATCAAAACTGACCTTCAACGAGGGAAGTCTTTACCTCTGTTGTTTACAGGAAGGACTAATGCGGTAAAAATGAATATCCTGCCCAAGTTCCTCTTTTTTACTCCAATGTCTCCCTCTATTCTTATCAAAGCGATTTTTAAGACTATTGATCCGGACATTTCTAGCTTTATATGGTGTGGTAAGACACCCAGAATAAGTAAGTCAGTGATTCAGAGATGTAAGCTCAATTCTGGCCTCTCTCTTCCAAAATTCCAGTTGTATTACTGAGCATCACATATTCATAAAATCTTATTTTGGTTGAGACCAGCGCATTCCCCATGGTGTACATTAGAGGTACATTCATGTGGCTTGTCCTCTCCAATGGCTCTGCTTACCTCATCTACTTCTACCAACTTCTCTGGCTTTACAGACAACCCTGTGGTTAGCTCAACTCTAAAAATCTGATACCAGTTCAGGAAGAATTTTAAATTCGTCTCCGCGTCTGCCTTAGCTCCATTACTAAAAAATCACTCATTTCCACCTGCATCATCTGACCCCACATTTACTATCTGGCATGACAAAGGTCTCAAAACCTTCAAAGGTCTCTATAAGGACGGGGCTTTTCGTAGCTTTGCAGATCTGTTGAGCGAATTTCAGCTTCCACCGTCGCATCTTTTTCGCTACTTCCAAGTTAGACACTGCGCAAAATCACTGTTTCCTACTTTTCCCTCCTCACCCCCAAATCAACTATGAGATGATTTTCTCTCATCTGACCCTCTTCAAAAATCTCATATTTAAAAGAATTTATAATAAACTTTTATCCTACAACAGCTCACCTATCAGTAAAATCAAGGTTGCTTGGGAGGGCGAATTGGAGTTGACCCTACAGGAAGCCTGGTGGGACGGTACGCTTAGCAGGATCCACACAAGCACATTTTGTGCTCGTCTCACTTTTATACAGTTCAAGCTATTACAAAGGATTAATTTCTCCAAAACACTGTCACAGATTTATCCCACTGTCATTGACAGCTGTGATAAATGTCATGCCTCTCCCTGCAACCTCACTCAAATGTTCTACTCCTGCCCATTGGTACTCTCCTTCTGGCAGAAGTATTTTGATAGCATCTCAGAAATACTGTCCATTACTGTTGAACCCTTTCCCCATATTGCCAAATTTGGGTATCCGGAGGATTATAACAGGTACAACTCGAACCAATTAGATCTCTTGGCGTTCACTTCCTTCTTAGCAAGACGGCGCCTTCCAGCAATCAGTGGCTTAGGGATGTAATGTCTCGTCTAAAATTGGAAAAGATTAGGTATTCTCTGGGTGCCAACTCTGACAAGTTTCACAGGAAGTGGCAGCCTTTCTTATTCTTTTTCAAATCTCTGCCACCTTTGCCTTCTGATTGAGGGAATCCCCCCCCCATTTGAATTTGATTTAGTTTATCTATTCATTCATTTATTTATGTATTTATTTAGTTTAATCATTTATTTTATTTTATTTTTTTTCTTTTTGTTTGGTATGTATGAACATATGAATGTGTGTTCTAATCTGTATTTAAAAAAACGATTTGTTGTATACACAAAATAATCTCTAACTTTTTTTTCTTTTTCTCCTTTTATACATGAGGGTCTCAGTGTACTGAAGTTTGTTTGTTTCTTTTCCAATGAGCCATGTCCATCAATAAAAAAAATAAAAATAAAAAAATAAAAAGATGGGCAATGCTGAGGATGAGGTAGTATGCTTACTCTAAACACCTTGGAGAAATAGGAACTTGCCACCTGCTCTGATGCAAAAGGGAAGGTCAGTTTCAGTTTTGAAAGCAATACCTCCTTGTATTGAATAAATCATGTGCACAAAAAAAAAGAAAACTAGTTGTCTTAGTGTTTTTGTTTTGTTGTTTTCTTGTTTATTTAATAAACTTTATATATTTACGATTGCTTCCAAACACATCCTTGATTCGTGACAATGTATGTGTGTTTTCTTTGCTATGTTCTTTGCAACACCTTGGTGCTGCATTTGCTCTGGTTCACTGATAGAGCCCATTTACAGCAGCACTCGTCTAGGATGGAAACATTCTGCTGTAGAACCTCTGCTGTGAGAGACTGAATACCGCAGAACATTTTACCCAGACCGCTACTAACTCTAATTCTAACGCTGCTAACTCAAATTTGTCACTGTTTTTCAGAACAGGTGTAAATGGTAAATGGTCTGCACTTATATAGCATCTTTTAATCTACAAAACACTTTACACTGTTTCTTATTCACCAATTCATATTCACTCACACACCACTGGTAACAGAGCTAGCATGAATGGTGCTAGCTAGCTTGGTGAAGTGTTTAGGAGTGTAGTATGCGATGGCAGCCTCTAGAGGCTGCGCATGGTAACGCCTACATTAAGCAGCTCACGATTCTCAGTCTTCTCGGAAGACGAAGTGAGTTGGGTTTCAGAGCCTTGCAGATTTGGGCCAGCCACTGCCGAGGCAGCTAGCTGTCTCAGGTTCGGGGATCTCTTATGGATCCGGAAGATGAGCCGGAGATGAGCGCTGCTAAAAACTGAGAGCAGCATATAAAGAGCTGCTTGAAGTGATTACTAAGGCTGGATGAGCCTTAGTTATCCCATGTGAAAGTAAATCCCTCACAGTGCAGAAACTCTCCTTTCTTCCAGAAGTGCATGACAAAAGGCTTCTGGGGGAAAATCATAAATAAGCCGTATTTATAGCCCCATGATGTTGGATTATTTGGCCATTGTGGGGAATGGCTATGTAGCTATGCTGAAAATGGAGGAGGCGCTTTCGAGCTACCTCTCTCCACCGACAGCAGGTAATGAGCGGAGTCGGTTTTGCCATACAAACCACTGTGTAAGGCCACCATGGCATTAGTTGGCAAGCCTATGCAGTAATAGTCTTGCTTGTGGGTCACTGCAGACAATGACAGTGTTGCAGGCCTACCAAGCAGACCTGCTGAGTGAGCTCAACATATGGTGGCATTCAAAAAAGCCAGTTCCTTCCCTGTTGTCTCAAGCTCACCCAGGCGGTTCAACAAAATGTTGTTTTCGCCAACATGGGGAGCTTGGGGCTCAGGTTGAATCTGAGTGTGCCCCCTTGGGCTTGGATTTGACAAACACCTGTTTTTAATGAGATTAGAAGATATTAATTTATCTGGAATTACACCCTTTTATCAGACAATGTTTTATGTGTGGAGGAATGGTTTAATGGTGGATAGAGATATGAGCAGTTCTTTTCACTGAACCTCTGAGGAACCATTGTTTATTTATAACATGATCCAGACAAGACTTTTGTCCTCAGTAAGTGTGAGAGCATGTCTGCTAAGGAGTGGGATTGTGAAGCTGGATCATCTAATGGATAAAGATGGATGGAAATCTGTGGAAACTATTAAGGAAGGGAAGGGTTCACAATCATAGAGACTTGCATCAAAACTGATAGAGGAAATTTATCTGGTAATACAAAGCACTTATAGAGAAAGTATAGCAAGAGGTTAAATGGCAAACCAGAGTGACAGACAAGCCTTTCCAAGGACTGGTATTTAGCCACTAATGTGTGATAAGAATGAGAGTGAAGTTGATTCAATCCTGAATTTCCAGACTCCTCAGTTGGACTATCTTCAAAGAAGGAACTTTACCACACAACAGTCAAGGTGCTGCATCAGAAGTCACTAAAGAGACAAAAAGCTTCATCATGGCTAATTATGTTGTGGCCAGACTTCCTTGTAAGAGACAGGTGGAGGACCCTGTATAAACTCCTCTCTATACAGAAGTGTACTGCTGGTTATTGAAGATTACTCATGGGACCATAGCTGCAGACAGACACGTGGCACACCTGAATCCAGCAGTTGGTGGGTAGTGTAGAGTTTGTGGCGAGGGAGAAGATTTGTAGCACATGGTTTTTTTAAATGTATTAGACTAAATAATCTTCTTGAATCTTACTTACAACTTGGTTTCAGGGGTTTACAAGAGAATTTTCAGACAAAATATTTATAGGATTGAAATATAGATTTTTATTAAGAAGGAGAGTATGTTTGTTGAATTCTGTAATAGGGAAGCAGAATTGGCCATGTGTAAAACAAGGAAGAATAAGGACCTAGAGTAAATCCTACAGTAATGTTTATGTGTCTGGTGGCAGCAAGAGTCACAACAGAATTTACATATTACTGTCTTACAAATAATGTTCCTGCTTTTTTGTGAAAGTTGGTGTATCAATGAGCTTCACTCATGTTGTACATGATGTTGTACATGATATCAGGTTTTTAAAGGAATATGTATTTTATTTATTTACTTTATATTTAATTGCATTTCAATGTTTTGATGTTATGATGTTTGAATTAGTAATGTAAAAATTCTCTTGATCTCTATCTCTCTCTCTCGTTCTCTCTCTCAGATTCTCTCTCTATTTCCCTCTGTCGCTCTCTCTGTCTGTCCTTCTCTCTCTCTCTCTCTCTCTCTCTCTCTCATTCTCTCTCTATCTCCATCTGTCGCTCTCTCTGTCTGTCCTTCTCTCTCTCTCTCTCTCTCTCCGCAGATTCTCTCACACTCATGCACACACACATTTCTGACCTCACATCACTTCTTGTTTCCTTAGTGACATACACGTAAAACATGAGACATTTATCACGTTTCTGTCTGACCTGTCCATTATTCATTCTTCAGTCTCTCATACACTCTTTAATACACTTTATTTATTTAGTTAGTTATTTATTTATTTATTTTAAAAAAGGTTTTCAGTGCTTCTTAGGATGAATTGTGTTTTACTGAAACTGCTGTACTCTAAACTCATTCATCATAATTACTGTAAGTTTTTAGAGACTATTTTGTGAATCAGTTGTGTTTTTGTTTTATTTTTTAGATAAGGTTCCTTCTCCTTTTCTGCTATGTTTTTAATGTGTCTGTAACATAGACTGGAGGCAGATGCAGGTGCAGATCAAAGTCTTTATTAAACACTAAACTCAAAACCAAAGTAAAACGTGGCATACAATGAGATCATTCAAGGCATGGAAACGACCAACACAAATAATACAGCAAATAATACTGAGCACCGTGCTCAGTAACCAAGGCGTTTAAATACCAAACATAATCAACTCAACACATAAAACAAATGTGACAAATGAAAGTCACTTAAACTACGTTGTGCAGGAAGAGCAAACCAAAACAATATCATGTAACTCGTCTGGAACCGAGCCACAGTGCCATCTGCTGGCCGTAGCGGAACAGTGTATAATCCTAATCGTTTTTCTCCCTCTCTCTCTCTTTTTGCCGAGCCCCACACGAATTTATGGAGATATTGGAGATCCAGATCCCCTCTGCCTCTGGATGAGCCCAAATCTTCTGCTGGGACTACGGCTGCTCCTAAGGCCATACTTCTCATTTTTCACATTATCTGTGTTACATTCACATTCTGTGTTACCCAGATGAGGATGGGTTTCCCTTCTGAGTCGGGTTCCTCTCAAGGTTTCTTCCTCAAAAAACATCTTAGGGAGTTTTTCCTTGCCACCGTCGCCACTCAGTGGCTTGCTCAGTTGGGATAAATTCTATTTGTTTTCTACCTGTTTGTCTCTGTTTATCTGTTCCTGTTTGTCTCTCTTTAGATGTTTCTGACTGTTCATACCTGTTTTTTATTTCTGTAAAGCTGCTTTGAGACAATGACTATTGTAAAAAGCGCTATACAAATAAAATTGAATTGAATTGAATTGAATTGAATTGAATATTTTTCCTTCCATATAATTATCTTCTTGATATGTTTGTGTATGTAAAGAGTCTGCATGGTTTGGAGAATGGTGCTGTTTAAACAGTTGAGTGATGAGACTGATAGAGGCGGTGTGTTTGTTTGCATCTAAATGTTTTGCTGAAGTTCAGTGAATTTCTCACAAGTGGTGGAAAAGTGTTAATGCATTATTGTATATACTGGAGAGGAGCAGAAACACCCCACTAAACATATTAAACCCGTTTTTCGACTGATTTTATGCTTTAAATATGGCATGGTGGCTTAGTGGTTAGCACGTTCACCTCACACCTCCAGGGTTGGAGGTTCAATTTCCACCACAACCCTGTGTGTGTGTGTGTGCAGTTTGCATGTTCTGGATGGATGGATGGAATTTCTTCATTTGTAAGTTGCTTTGGATAAAAGCATCTGCTAAATGAATAAATGTAATGTAAATATTTTCATGCTTTTGCAGGTAATTGCTAGCAATATTAACTAGGAATAAACCACCACAGAAACATACACACAATCAGTATGTTAGTAGTGATGACGTCATGATTTTTTTTCTATGGCAACACTCAAAATATTAGGCAAAAAATTCAGACTATTAAATTAAAGCCAGACAATTTGATACCTAACCATGTAGATGACAATACAACCACATCAGATCAGCCATTAGAATGTTTTTCTACTCTTCAAGAGACCGTGTAATAGTTTTATGGTGTAATAATAATAGTGGTAAATTATTGCCTGATACTATACCACAACCACATAGTCACGGATATAGCACAGGTTGAGTAGCATTTAGTACATTATATAGGATGATAATATGTGAATGACATTCTAATTGATCAGTTCTCCTCTGATGCTTTTACAAAGAGCTATTTATAATGTTTTTCTCTAGCATGTCCCAAAAGTTTCCACACATACAGGACTATGTTTCCAGCACCAGTTCAGTTGTGTCAGTGAATGTTGGTGGATGTCCAGTTCTTCCCGGGTTGGTCCACAACTTCCAGTTTTTTAATACTGTCGCGGCGGACCAACACCCGACGCGCAAACTAGGAGGTTTGCTCCTTCCCCGACTGCCGCCCAACGCTAACTAGAAGGGCTGTCACGGCAGGGTGGAGCAACCCCCACCTCGCCGGCGGCGGATTGGCGAACCGGGAGCGAGAGGTTCACCAATACTGCTCCAGAAGGAGGGGATAAAAGGACACCCCTCCGCCCACGGAAAGGGCGGAGATCAACTCGGCTACGTAGGCAGCTCATGACACGAGGTATTTGCCACTGAATTCTCGCAACACGGGCTTACTTAAACCATTCGCGTTCTCTCTCTCTCTCGCTCTCTCTCTCCGCTCACAGATGGCTCCGCCCCGGACGAGGACGACAACGACAGACGAGGACAGTGGTGAGGCTGAGAAACCGGCACAGGGAACCGCTCCTTCCCAGCCCTTCCGGGAATCCCGACACGCCCCGGAGGACGCCGCTACGCCAGCCCCGCCCCCGCCGGGTTTCCCTCATCCAGCCACACGCACACACGCACACAAACACACACACACACACACCACCACTGACTGAAGGACTAATAAATCCTGGATTTTCCCTCACTTCTCTCACTACAACCTGCCTCCCGTGTGTTTGTGCTACGCCTTTGCCCCCCTGGGCTGATCCCGCTACACTGGTGGAGGATGCAGGCAGTAGCACAGACCCGCCCCTAAAAAAAAAAAAAAAAAAAACCCACAACCTCCACACAACTCATGGAGCAAACTTTAAAACACCTGCTGGAGGCCAGCATCCAGCAACAGACCGTTACTCAGCAACTCGCTGAAAGCCTCCAGGTGGCCACACAAACGCTGGTGGACCTTAAGACCCTGACCCCCGCCGCCACACCCCTCCCGGACCCCAGATGCGAGCTCCGCCGCCTATTACCACCCCTCTCCCCCGACGTGGCGGGTTACTCATGGGGGAGGCACGCACCGCCCATTACAGCCTTGAACCAGAAGACGCCGCAGATTACCCAACGATGAAAGAGGGGGTCCTGGCGTGGTGTGGCCGCACCACGTGCCAGGCGGCAGTAGAGTTCCATAACTGGGCCTACCAGCCGGGGCCGCCGCCCCGCGGGCAACTAAACGCTCTGATCCGACTCACTAAGCGGTGGCTCCGGGCGGACCAGTATACAGCCACGGAGGTGGCAGAGAAGGTGGCGATGGACCGGTTCCTGAGGGCGTTACCCCGCCTAGAACGACAGGCCGTAGGGGCACAGGCGCCAGAATCACCCCAGGCGCTCATGTCGGCGCTAGAGCATACTATGACCACGCCCAGGTTTAGCCAGGGGGACCATCAGCCCTCTGCCCTACCCCTCGGGACCTCAGGGCCCCGGCCTGACCCTCAACGGCCCCCTGGGCCGTGGAGGACCCACCGGAGGTCACCAAGCCGGATGACCCCCGCTGACGAATCTGTGTTGGTTGTTGCAGGTGAAACATCTGAAGACGTCTGTTTACCACCCGCAGACCGACGGCCTCGTAGAGCGCTTCAATCAGACGCTCAAACGGATGCTACGGTGGGTGGTAGACGACGAGGGGAGGAACTGGGACCTCCTCCTCCCCTATGTACTCTTCGCCGTCCGGGAGTGCCCCCAGGCGTCCACAGGCTTCACCCCGTTTGAGCTCCTGAGGACTGCTGGACGTCGCCCGTGAAGCCTGGGTGGAACAGCCGTCCCTGTACCGCTCAATCATTGAGTACGTGCAGGAGATGCAAGATAGAATTGACCACGTGGCGCCAATAGTGCAGGAACATATGCGCGCCGCGCAGGAGGAACAGCAGCGGGTGTATAACCGCCCGGCACAGTCCCGAGAGTTCCACCCGGGGGATCAGGTCCTTCTTCTAGTGCCTAGCAGCGCCTGCAAGTTCCTGGCCCGGGTGGCAGGGCCCGTATACGGTCCTTGAGCGATGGGGAGGGGCCAATCACCGCCGCCTGCAACAACCTGGTAAGCGTACCGGACGGGGAAGTTATACCACATCAACCTGTTGAAGAGGTGGGTGGAACCAGTCCCGATGGTTTCGGCACACGGTCCGGGACACAGATCCTGACAAGCGTGCCTTGGTCGACTTTGGGGAAGACCTCACCCCCGCGCAGAGACAGGAACTCAACGAGATGGTGGACCAATTCGCAGACGTGTTCTCCTCCTCCCCGGGGATGACCCAGGTGGTTCACCACACGATCAAGACACCCCCCGGCATGGTAGTTAGACAGAGACCCTACCGGGTCCCTGAGGCCCGGCGGAAGGCCATCGAGGAGGAGGTGGAGCGAATGCTAAGGGATGGGATCGTCGAGGAGTCCCATCGTCGTTGTACCGAAACCCGATGGAAGCATGCGCCTGTGTAAAGACTTCCGGACACTGAACCAGGTATCGGACTTCGATAGCTACCCCCTCCCCCGAGTGGACGACCTGGTGGAGCGACTGGGGAGGGCCCGCTTTAAATCCACCCTGGACCTCACCAAGGGGTATTGGCAAGTTGCCCTAGCGCCCGACGCCAGGCCCAAGACGGCCTTTAGTACCTCCACCGGCCACTGGCAGTACCGGGTCCTCCCCTTTGGCCTACACGGGGCACCAGCCACCTTCCAACGGCTGATGGACATCGTCCTACGCACCACACCGCAGCCCGCAGCCCGCCTACTTGGACGATGTCGTTGCGCCACTCCTCCACCTGGTCGGACCACCTGTTCCATCTGGGGGAGGTCCTGAGGGGGCTCCGGAAAGCCGGACTGACAGCCAACCCCAAGAAATGTCACCTGGGATTAACCGAGGCACAGTACCTGGGGTACTGCATTGGGCGGGGGTTGCTGAAGCCACAGATGAGGAAGATCGAAGCCGTAAGGGACTACCCTTGCCCCTCATCGAAGAAACAGGTACGTGCCTTCTTGGGGTTGGCAGGGTACTATCGGAGATTTGTGCCTAACTTCTCGGCGATAGCTGCACCTCTTTCAGATCTCACCAAAAAGGGCCAGCCGGACCGGGTGAAATGGTCAACCGAGGCGGAGAGGGCCTTCCAAGCCCTGAAACGGGCCCTCACCAGCGCCCCGGTGTTGCGGAACCCGGATTTTTCGCTCCCCTTCAAGGTACACACCGACGCATCTGAAACAGGCAGGTTGGGCGCGGTCCTCTCCCAAACCTTCGACGGAGAAGAGCACCCGGTCCTCTACATCAGCCGGAAACTGGCCCCGCGGAAAAGAGGTATGCCGTGGTGGAGCGGGAAGCCTTGGCGATCAAGTGGGCCATTGAAGAGTTGAGGTATTACCTGGCAGGCTGACACGTTGTCCTGGTCACAGACCACGCGCCCCTGCAATGGATGGCCAAGGCCAAGGACACAAACGCCCGGGTCACTCGGTGGTTTCTCGCCCTGCAGGATTTTTCCTTCCAGGTCCAGCACCGGGCGGGGGCCCTGCACGGGAATGCAGATGGGCTCTCACGACGGGACACGCTCTGGGCCCACCTCCCAGCGGCAGTAGGTCACAGCAGGGTGGAGCCACCCCCGCCTTGCCGGCGGCGGATTGGCGAACCGGGAGCGAGAGGTTCACCAATACAGCTCCAGAAGGAGGGGATGAAAGGACACCCCTCGCCCACGGAAGGGCAGAGATCAACTCGGCTATGTAGGCAGCTCATGACACGAGGTATTTGCCATTTGCCATTGGGCTTACTTAAACCGTTCGTGTTCTCTCTCTCTCTCTCTCGCTCTCTCTCTCCACTCACAGAGGGCTCCGCCCCGGATGAGGACGACGATGACAGACGAGGACAGTGGTGAGGCTGAGAAACCGGCACAGGGAACTGCTCCTTCCCAGCTCTTCCGGGAATCCCGACACGTCCCGGAGGACGCCGCTACGCCAGCCCCGCCCTCGCCGGGTTTCCCTCATCCAGCCACACGCACACATGCACACAAACACACACACACACACACCACCACTGACTGAAGGACAAATAAATCCTGGATTTTCCCTCACTTCTCTCACTACAACCTGCCTCCCGTGTGTTTGTGCTACGCCTTGGCCCCCTGGGCTGATCCCGCTACAATACGTTTGGTAACAGAGTGGTGTGCTGGCCATGTTTCCTGTTAAAGTCCACCACAACCTTGCGACAGCTTCTTGATGCAGACATGAGAGTTTTTTCAATATGTTCTACTTTTGTCAAAAGCATTACATGCTATCTGAAAGTATACACTTTGCTACAATGTAAAGTAGTGAGTGTACAGCTTGTGTAACAGTGTCAATTTGCTGTCCCCTCAAAATAACTCAACACACAGTCATTACTGTCTAAACCGCTGGCAACAAAAGTGAGTACACCCCTAAGTGAAAATGTCCAAATTGGGCACAAAGTGTCAATATTTTGTGTGGGGACCATTATTTTCCAGCACTGCCTTAACCCTCTTGGGCATGGAGTTCACCAGATCTTCACAAGTTGCCACTGGAGTCCTCTTCCACTACTCCATGATGACGGATGTTCACAGAGCTTCCGTTTGTGGATGCAACACAGTTGCTCAGTCCATCACCTTGGAGGTGTGTTTGGGCTCAATATCATGCTGGAATACTGAATACTGGTCATGCTCTGCTTCAGTATGTCACAGTACATTCATAATTCCCTCAATGAATAGACATATGAGTGCTGTCAGCATTGCTGCAGAGGTTGAAGGGGTGGGGGGTCAGCCTGTCAGTGCTCAAACCATATGCTGCACACTGCATCAAATGGGTCTCAGACGGAAGCCTCTTCTAACGATGATGCACAAGAAAGTCTGCAAACAGATTGGTTAAGACAAGAAGACAAGCAGTGGTCTGATGAGACCAAGATAAACTTATTTGGTTCAGATGGTGCCAAGCATGTTTGGCAGCAACCAGGTGAGGAGTACAAAGAAAAGTGTGTCTTGCCTACAGTCGAGCATGGTGGTGGGAGTGTCATGGTCTGGGGCTGCATGAGTGCTGCCGGCACTGGGGAGCTACAGTTCATTGAGGGAACCATGAATGCCAAAATGTACTGTGACATACTGAAGCAGAGCATGATCAGTATGCAGTATTCCAGCATGATAACGACCCCAGACACACCTCCAAGATGACCACTGCCTTGCTAAAGAAGCTGAGGGTGAAGGTGATGGACTGGCCAAGCATGTCTCCAGACCTAAACCCTATTGAGCATCTGTGGGGCATCCTCAAACGGAAGGTGGAGGAGCACAAGTTCTCTAACATCCACCAGCTCTGTGATGTCATCATGGAGGAGTGGAAGAGGACTCCAGTGAAGCTGTGGTGAACTCCATGCCAAAGAGGGTTAAGGCAGTGCTGGAAAATTATGGTACCACACAAAATATTGACACTTTGGGCCCAATGTGGACATTTTCACTTAGGGATGTACTCACTTTTGTTGCCAGCAGTTTAGACATTAATGTCTGTGTGTTGAGTTATTTTGAGGAGACAGAAAATTTACACTGTTACACAAGCTGTACACTCACTACTTTACATTGTAGGAAAGTGTCATTTCTTCAGTGTTGTCTGAAGTTGTCTGAAGTTTACTCCAGACTCTGACAGCACACAATATTTAAAATAAAAATAACCAGGTTTCTGGTTGTGGATTATAGCTAGAAACTCTTCATGTTGCTGTGTGTCCATAATGTAAACAGCAGTGCCGCTCTGGCCATCGGTTACAATCCAAACTGGTTCTAACTGTCACAGAATGTAGAAATGTCACTGGATTAACCGACTTTGTTCCATTTTCTCTTTCTTTGTTGCTGAAAAACTGATGTGTTTTCTCCTGCTTCCTGTAATTGATTGTTGTAATGCACTTGCTGTGGTAAATAAATCCACACTAAACAAATTACAATGAGTTCAACCTCAGCAGCTAGAATCCAAACTAGGGCAAGGACAAGTGATCATATTACTCCTATTTTGGAATCTGTACACTGGCTTCCCATCAGGCTTTGAGTTGAATTAAAAATTCTTACACGTGCATATAAAGCTCTGCATGAACCTCTTTCCAGTATTTGTCTGAGCTCTTAACACTCTACAGAACACCTTCATGATTTTGGACAGTGCTTTTGGTGTAAAATGACCTTTACGCTGTATTACCCCTGTTATGTAAAACAATGTGATGTGACTTTTATGTTTGTATCTTGTTTTTTCTATAGGTTGATAATACTTCTATAAGAATGTTCCCAATCATTCTGGGGACTGTTAATATATGTCAGATATATATGGATTAACATGGGGGGATTGAGCGACTTTTAATGTTTTATTTGAACAGGTGTGCATGGCGTTAGCCATCTGTCCAACAGGGGGCACTAGAACACTCAGCCAAGTCCAGGAGCTAAACCCTCCTAAGCAAGAACCTGTTAGAACTGGAGACTTAGTTATGAGGAATTTCTCCTGCTACTGACTCTACAAAGAAATGCTGAGAGGGAGACAGGTCCAGACCTGTCTAATGCTTACACACACACACACACACAAACACCACTCCCCAGTGAGAGCCGTGCCAGGAAGTTTAAACACACACAGACACACACACACACACACACACACACACACACACACACACACACACACACACACACACACACACACACACACAACATACACACACACACACACCACTCCCCAGTGAGAGGCGTGCCAGGAAGTTTAAACACACACAGACACACACGTTCATTAAGGAAGTGACAGCAGCACAGACACTGAACAATTCAGGATGCCGGGAAAGAAAGTGTGTATTATTGGATCTGGAAACTGGTATATATACTCATTATATTATTGGTGTGCGTGTCTGTGTGTCTGTGTGTGTGTGTGTGTGTGTCTGTGTGTGTCTGTGTGTGTGGTTGTGTGTGTGTGTGTGTGTTATAAAGTACTATAAGTGAAGTGGCATCACTGTAATGCATTATGTAATGCATGTAATGTAATGTGTGTGTGTGCGTGTGTGTGTATGTGTGTGTGTATGTGTGTGTAAATGAGTTCGTGTTTGAGTGTGTGTGTGAGTGAGTGTGTGTTGTATGTGTGTTAGAACACACACTGGTGTAGTTTTTAAAAGAGAAAGGTGTGGCTGTGTCTCAGTTGGTAGAGCGGGTTGTCCACTAATCGTAGGGTTGGCGGTTCGATCCCTGGCCCACATGACTCCACATGCCGAAGTGTCCTTGGGCAAGACACTGAACTCCCAAGCTGGCAGTCTAGCTCCATGGTGTGTTTGTGCGTGTGCATGTGTGTGCGAGTGCGTGTGTGAAAGAGGAACAGTGAAAAGCACTTTGTAGCTTAACTGCTAAGGTTAAAAAGCGCTACATAAGTGCAGACAATTTACAGTGAAACTCGTCATGTGTAACCTGTCTCACCATCTCTCACTCTCTACAAACTGCTGTGCATCACACTGTCTGTGTCAGTTTATTCACCTTCTGCTACTGAGTTCTGGATTGTGATTGGTCAGAAGGTGTTGATTATTTGTCGATAACTGCAGCTCTAAAAGTAGCACAGCTGCACATCACAAGTTTATATTAACACTCTTGTTCTAATACCTTATCGTTTCTATAGTAACAGCTCATTCACACAGACGTATACAGCAGAGTCACATAAACAGATTTTTTTTTCTTGGTGTTGTTTATAGAAACAGTGAGACTGAGAGAAGTGTAGTTTCTATAGGGGAAAGTCCAGATGTCTCATTCGGGTTAGCAATCATCCAACATTAGGATTAGAGCATTAGAGCCCTCACAGCGGGGCGAATGAGTGATGATAATCACAAAGCTAAAGCTAAAGCTAAAGCTCACCCCCAGTAGCACTACTCCTCTCCTCTTCACGTGTCCAACAGGTTTGCTCTCCCCAGTGAAGAACCCATTGAGAAACCTGAAAGAGCTCTGGTTATAGGAAACTCTATATAAGGCAGGTGAAATTAGGTCTCCAGCAGCTTTAGTTAGGTGTACACCGGGATCCAGGGTGCCGGACATAGCAGGTAATCTTAGGGTCTTAGTCAAGCACAGGTTTTCACAGATAGTTATTCAGATGATATATGCCTCTGTCAGTCAGAGGTTAAGTAAGTCTACCCAGGTATTTACAGTTATTATTATTTACAGGCCCCAAGGCTATATTCTGATTTCCTTGGTGAATTTGCAGATTTAATCTCGAACATGGTTGTTTCTCTAGATAAAGCTTTAATTGTTTGAAACTTTAATATTCATTTTGAGAACCAAGAAGACCCTCTGCAGATCAGCAGTTGTGTCTATTCTATACACTAGATAAGGTAGCTCCACTTAAAAGGAAAAATAATTAAACAGAAAAAAAACAACTTAAGACTCCATGAATTTTTTAGCGTTTTATTTGTATAGAGCTTTTAACAATGTCCCAAAGCAGTGTGTGTGATAGTTGTCAGGTGTGACTGTGAACATGATGGTGGAGTGTTGTGATGGGGATCGTAGGCCATGTTTGAAGGCCACGAATTATTAAAAATAATTCCTCCCATAACACTATATATATAACACCATTGCTATATACAACATTCATTTAAACTAAGAGTTATCAAACAACTGATTAACATTTACAGCATTTGGCAGACTTGCATTTATCTCATTTATACTACTGATTGTCGAGGGCCTTCTTTTCATGACCTTCTGATCAGTAGTCCAACTTTTTAACCACTGAGCTCAACGATGGTTTGACAGAACCCTGAACTAACTACTCCAGCTCCTGCTCAATAATACACACACACACACACACACACACACGCATGCATGCGCATACACACACACACACATGCGCATACACAGACACACACACACACACACACACACGCATGCGTATACACACACACACACACACACGCACGCATGCGTATACACACACACACACACACGCACACATGCGCATACACACACACACACACGCATGCGCATACACACACACACACACACAGACAGATGTGACAAATAAAACTTCTGATGATACTAAAGTATAGCAAATATTAAATTAATTTGTGTGTGTGTGTGTGTGTGTGTGTGTCCTCAGGGGTTCGGCCATCTCCCGCATCATTGGACAGAATGTAAAGGCCTCCAACCGGTTTGCTCCGCTCGTTAACATGTGGGTGTTTGAGGAGCTCATTGATGGAAGGAAA
Source organism: Ameiurus melas (assembly GCA_012411365.1). Taxonomy (NCBI): domain Eukaryota; kingdom Metazoa; phylum Chordata; class Actinopteri; order Siluriformes; family Ictaluridae; genus Ameiurus; species Ameiurus melas. The sequence continues at coordinate 30,185,929 of CM022764.1, read as the reverse complement.
CTGACTGACATCATCAACAAGGAACACGAGAATGTCAAGTACCTCCCAGGACACAAACTGCCCAAGAACGTGGTGAGAACCCAAATGTTGATCGTCTGACAGAATTAATTTCAGTGTCTCTCAATTAGACAGTCTGTCTGTCTGTCAGTCCTGCTCTGTCTGTTCACCTGTCTATCTCTCTGTCTGTCTGTCGATCTCTCTGTATCAGGATATTATAGTGTGTGTGTGTGTGTGTGTGTGTGTGTGTTCTCTAATCACTGCTCCTGAACTGTATCTCAGACAACTAAGAGTACTTAATGGTTTATGTACAGTTCATTATTGAACCACTACACATAAACATGGCAACAATCTGAAGAGTTCTTCACCTCCACCTTATCCATGTCGTTTCTATTATTGTCAGGAATCTGATTTATAGAACTATATTTGTGGATAAATTTGTGCTTTAGATATTCTACTAGAGAAATTAGAGTAGATAAAAAGATCAGACATGTAAACACTATTCTGACTTACACACACAGTATATTAGCTGGTAATATTTAACTAGAATAAGATCAGATGGTGTGTGTGTGTGTGTGTGTGTGTGTGTGTGTGTGTGTGTGTGTGTGTGTGTGTGTGTGTGTGTGTGTGTGTGTTTAACAGCACAGTCTCTTATCTCAACTAACTTCATAATATTACTGACTGATTCCAGATTAAGAAATTATTATGACTATCAATCACACTGTATGTAAATTGAAAGGAAAGTATTTATTTCTACACAGATTGCTGTTCCTGACATTACAGAGGCTGTAGATGGAGCAGATATCCTTGTGTTTGTTGTCCCTCATCAGTTTATTGGAAAACTCTGTGACCAGATGAAGCCTCACGTTAAGCCAGGAGCCATCGGAATTTCACTCATTAAGGTCAGAGCCAATCAGTGAATTAATTCAATTCAGTTCAGTTTTATTAGTGTAGTGTGTGTAACAGTGGACAGTGTTGTGTGTGTGTAGTGTGTGTAACAGTGGACAGTGTTGTGTGTGTGTGTGTGTGTGTGTGTGTGTGTGTGTGTGTGTGTAACAGTGGACGTTGTCCCAGAGCAGCGTTACAGAAATATATACACAGGATAGAGATGTTAAATATATGAATTTATCTCTAATGATCAGTCAGAGGAGACGTGGTGAGGAAAAACTCACTGAGACGATCTGAGGAAGAAAACTTGAGAGGAACCAGACTCAAACGTGAACCTGTCCTCATCTGGATGACACCGGATAGTGCGATTATAAATAAATACACCCCTTCTATAAATGTGCTAATACTACACGCTGAAACAGTGGAGTTGTGTAACCAGGACCTTCATTACAGTTTCTACAGGAAGTCTGTTTTGTTGAACTTCTCCACTGTTCACTGATGGAGACTCGAGTGCAGAACTGTTTGTGGTAATTGTAGGGCTAAAGCTATCATAATATAACTGTTCATATGAACTGAGGTCCAAAGCATCTTTATGATGTTTAAGTGGAACAGTCCTCAGTAATCTCAGTGATCTTTAGTCTGCACCATGTGGGACATCCTCAGCAGCAGCATGTGACTTCCAACTGATGAGAACTCCAACCAGAAGTAGGACATCAAGATGGATCAGGCAGGTCCAGAGAGCAGAAGGGCGCAGGATCACTGGCATTTCAGGAGTATCATGTGTAGCTTGACAGAAAGAGGGAGAGAGATAAAGAGAGAGAGAGAGAGAGAGAGAGAGATTATTAGGTATGCTTGACCTATTTCCACATTTGAGAAACTCATTAATTAAGGCCACAGACTATCAAAGCCCTTGGAGTCTCCCTAGTTAAGAGGTAGCTCTGTGGTTAAGACCCTGGATTACTGTCTACACTGAACTACTGAATACAGAAGGTTGTGAGTTCACATTTCAGCACTACTAAGCTGCCACTGCTGGGCCCTTGAACAACTGTTCAGTTGTATAATGAGATAAATGTAAGTCGCTCTGGATAAGGGCATCTGCCAAATGCCATAAATGTAAATGTTGGAAGTCAGAATAACACACGTTAAGGTCAGAACCAATCAGAACTTTCAGAACCACACTCCTTATGTTCAGAAACTCTTGGAATCTCACTCATTAAGGTCCAAACCAATCATAGCCACTGGAATCCAACTCATTAAAGTGCACCTATGGTTTTTCAAATATTACCTTTCATGTAGTATGTTATAGAGATGTTTGTGAATGTAAAAAAGTCTGCAAAGTTTCAAAAATCAAAGTGCATGGGAATTATTGACTCCCAAAAGATGGAACCGGTTCTGAACAGCTGAATTGAGTCATTCGTAATGCCAGACTTTTCTTCCTACACTAATTTACGTAGGTTTGTAACAAAAATCCCCACCTCTGGTCTTCATTGGCTGCTCGTAAACAGACGGAGTTGAAACTCATTATGGTAGTGGGTGTTTCCTTTTTGACACACACTGACAGCGGTAGACCAATCACAACACACTGGGACATCTGACCAATCAGAGCAGAATATGCTCTCTGATAGGAGGAATTTAGAAGGAATCCTTTAGAACTGATTCCTGAACGAGTCATTTGTGCCGTTGGGGGAAAAGGGAATGCTGCAGTTTAAATTATGAACACGTTAAAGTGTTTTTTGACCTCGGATGCATTTAAATCTATTGTATGAGACCTTTATAAGAAAATCAGGCACATTTCAAATCCATAATTTAAGATCAGAGCCATGGGAATCTCTCAATGGGTTCTGACTCTGTCCACCACTCTGTCTGTCTGTCTCACTCACTCTATCTGTCTACCTGTCTGTCTGTCTGCTTCACTGTAGGGAATAGATGAAGGTCCATCAGGTTTGACATTGATCTCTGACATTATCAGAGGGAAGCTGGGGCTCGATATGAGTGTGTTAATGGGAGCAAACATCGCTAATGAAGTTGCCGAGGAGAAATTCTGCGAGACCACCATTGGTACACACACACACACACACACACACACACACACACACAAACATTTACACAAGCAGCAACTCTACCTCAAAATTATATAAAATAGGACAAAAGAAAACTAAATATTTGATAAGCAACAGTGGATCTGTGTGTGTGTGTGTGTGTGTGTGTGTGTGTCTTTAGGGGCCATCAATGACTACAATGGCAAGGTGTTTAAGGAACTGATGCAGACGCCAAACTTCCGCATCACCGTGGTATCAGACAGCAACACTGTGGAGCTTTGTGGAGCGCTGAAGGTAACACACACACACACACACACACACACACACACACACACTCTTAAGTAATATATCTGATGTGAATCTGAGTGTTTGTGTATTATATGAATGTGTGTGTGTTTGTGTATTATAAGAATATTGTGGCTGTGGGAGCAGGATTCTGTGATGGTTTGGGTTTTGGTGATAACACTAAAGCAGCAGTGATTCGTCTGGGTCTGATGGAGATGGTGTCCTTCGCTAAGATCTTCTGCAGCAGCTCTGTCAGTTCTGCTACGTTCCTGGAGAGCTGCGGCGTCGCTGACCTCATTACCACCTGCTATGGAGGACGCAACCGACGTGTTGCTGAAGCTTTTGTCACCTCGGGCAAGGTTACAATCTACCACTCAAACAAACATTGTACACATGAGGCTCTGTAATAAACATTCAGTAATGCACATAACAATAACTGGACATTTAAATAATAATAATACAGTAAATGTCAATTACATTTTGAAAATAATCGTAATGACTTTACACAATTCAAGATTTCTTGGACAATCCTTGAATCGGGATTTGTATTACCATGTAGAGTTCATTATCTTTCCTTCTGCTCTGCTCATATCATGTTCACGTAAACTGGAACTCATATAGACATTTACACACTGTGTTTTCCTGCTCAGCATCAGAGAATGTTTCTGTTTCAGTTTCAACTCATTTACTGGTTTAAATTATAAATCGGCATTTATAAATTTTCCCTCACATTGACTATGAGCTAGCGTTGGGCAGAAGTTAGAGAATGTCAGCCAATAAGACACGAGTATTTTCACATATTTCCTGTAAACGCTGTCTAATTGGTCTCGTCTTCGTTCACTGAAGATATAAAATTACAGGCATCGTCTTTTACTGACGTTCAGTTACGTCATGATGAACCGCTCCGAGTGGAGAATTATTCAGAGAGAAAGAAAATATATTCGTGACAAAACGTGATTTATTTGTAAAATACATTTTTCTTAACAATAAATGTGTAATGCAAATAATGCAATTTTATTGATATCAAATTACATCAATTTAAAAATGGAATGCGTTACATTACTGCATTATAAGAAACAGTCATTACAGTAACGTGTTACACACAGCTCTGCAAGGGATCAGGTAAGGTGTGTATATATAAGCAGCAGGATGCAAATGCTGAAAATCAACATGGCTTGTATTTAGGGCAAAACAGAAACTGAGTCCACTGCATGAGTTGAAATGCAGGAAAGCAATATCAAAAATGCATAATCCATTCATATGACACAAGAACGAGGAAGTAAAAATAAACAAAATATTTATTTATTTATTTATTTATTTGGTTTAAAGGTGAGTGTTTGTGTTTAAAGGAGATGGTCTATATTCTATAGAAAAACCCTGTCTTGGACGGTTCTACTCAAAATAAATCTGGCAACCCAACTCTGAATACACTGAACTTTCCCCTTATTAATATCGAACTAACCTTTGAATTAAAGTCACAAACTCTGGGTGTGTCACTTTCAGGTTCCCAGCATGCACCAGTCTTGGACTTTTGTTTTCCAGGAAATGTTTTGACGGGTCTCCCTGAAAGACATGTTATAAAATAAATTCAACTTATAGGGTTTTATACACTCAAAATTAGGCCATAAGTAATCATACACAAGTTTTCACAAGTTTTAAGCATTTATGTGTGTGTGTGTGTGTGTGTGTGTGTGTGCTGCAGTCTATACCTGTACTGGAAGCTGAGATGCTGAATGGTCAGAAGCTTCAGGGGCCTCAAACGTCAGCTGAAGTGTATAAGATCCTTCAGAAGAAGAACATGGTGGACAAGTAAGTGATCATCATCATCATCATCATCATCATCACTGTCATCACTGTCATCGTTATCATAATTTTCATTCTCACTTGGATCATTTCTCCTAAATGTATAATGTATATCTGGTTGGTGTCAATTTCTTGTCTGTGAACAGGAAGTTCCTGTTAAAGCCCTTCCCTCAACTTGTAACTTTAAACATCAAACACTACAGTTAATGTCCAAATTAGTATTCTTTTGTAAACATCTGGATGATGCTAGTGCTCAGGATTTCAGCACATGGTTTTATAAGGACACGTCATTTGTGCATTTGCAGTTGCTGTTTATTCAGTACGAAATCTAAAAGCCACAGCAGCTTAAACTTCAAACTAATGATAGTTTCTTGCTAGTGTCCAGAAGGTTGTGAGTTCCAACCACAGAACGGCCAGAGAGCCATTGTTAACTTCTTAACCAAGAGACATAATTATTATTAATATTTTGGTGATTAGTATTTATTTATTTAAAGTTGCAGCTGTTTCCAACACTATGAAGAGTTTGTAAATTTAATTATTTATCTTTTGTTGCCTCTAAAATTAAATCAAGAAAATTTGTCAAACGTGTGCATCCTAAACTTTTATTATACACTGAACAGTTTACGTTTTATGTACCATTAGTATAATCTTATCCAACATAACCTAAGGAGAAAATGACAATGAGTTAAAAGTGTCTTCAGCTGCAGGGAGTACTAACACCAATCATATTAATGTAATACACATGAAATACACATGAATGATAACAAATCTCAC
>CM022764.1:30057643-30165143 GCA_012411365.1 Ameiurus melas | reverse complement strand
AAAATGTCTTCATCTTTACTTTACATACAGATTCACAGTTGGGTCCGTATGTATTCAGAGAGTGAGACAGTTTTGGTGATGTTGCCTCTGTACACCACCACAATGGGTTTGAAATGAAGCGTTCGAGATGAGAGAGAAGTGTTGACTTTCAGCTTTAATTCAAGGGCTTTCACAAAAATATTGCATTAACAGTTTAGGAATTACAGACATTTATTATAGAGTCCCTCCATATTCACAGGCTCAAAAGTAATTGGACAAGTGACTGATCAGCAGGTTCGTGTGTGTGGCCTGTTTCCATGTTATTTCATGACAAATTAAAGAGATAATCCTGAATTTGAGAAATGTTCCTCTTAGCCTTCAGCGTACATGAAGCCACGAGTACATGAGGCCCCAGTATCAGCATGAGTCAGATGCTGAGGTCCACCCAACACAAACTGATAACATACACACACACAGTAAACATTACTAATGTGAGACATGTAAAAGTCAGAGTTGAAAATAAACACGTACTACATGTGATAAATGTGTAAATAACATAAATTTCACATGTGAACCATGTGACTTCTGTAAGAGTTCGGGGAACTGACTCTATTCTATTCTCTAATGTATTTGTAATAACTTGTATATGTTTTACCTCGTCTCTGACACTAGATGGCATCATACCCCCCCCCACACACACAACAGAAATTCCATCTGATTCTGATAACATTACCACAAGTACTTGTTTGCAGAATGTTAAGTTCCACTTGTTAACTGAACACATTGCTTGAGTTGAGCAGGAAATAAAACCTGCCTCCCAGTGGGAATCCCTCAGTAAAACCTTCTCTCAGTGATGGAGCTCCTGGTGGAGCACTAATTAACCACATTTTGCTGAAGAAAAGTTTTGTCAGTGCACTCTGGTCTCTCTCTCTCTCGCTCTCTCTCTCTCGCTTTGGTTCTCAGGATTCCACATCATTCCCGGTTTCTCCCGATTTGTCCCTGAGAGCTGCGTGCTGATAATAGTTGGTCTGATGGTTGGAGTTCTCATTAAACTCTTGGGTGAAACACTTCCTGTTTTGGACACTGAGCTCTTTTTCCTGTGTCTCCTCCCCCCCATCATCCTGGATGCTGGATATTTCCTGCCTCTTCGCCCCTTCAGTGAGAACATGGGCTCCATCTTGGCACTGGCAGTTCTGGGAACGCTCTGGAACTCCATCTTCGTTGGGTTGGGATTATACGGAGTGTGTAAAGTGATCGGAGTCCAGATGGGTGGAGTCAACCTGCTTTCCTGCCTACTGTTCGGTTCCATCTCCTCTGCTGTGGATCCGGTTTCAGTCCTTGCCGTCTTTGAGGAAATTCACATTAATGAGCTCCTCCACATTCTGGTGTTTGGAGAGTCACTGCTTAATGATGCTGTTACTGTGGTGAGTAGATTACAGGTGCAGTGTGTGGAGTTCAAGGTACAGTGTGTGGAGTTAAAGGTGTAGTGTGTGAAGTTAAAGGTGCAGTGTGTGGAGATAAAGGTACAGTGTGTGGAGTTAAAGGTGTAGTGTGTGGAGTTAAGGTGCAGTGTGTGAAGTTAAAGGTGTTGTGTGTGTCTTTCTCTAGGTATTGTACCACCTGTTGGAGGAGTTTGCTGGCAGAGACTCAGTGGAGTTCAGTGACGCACTTCTGGGTGTGCTGAGCTTCCTGGTGGTGGTATTGGGGGGCATCATGGTGGGCATGGTTTATGGCATCATGTCGGCTGTCACCTCTCGTTTTACCTCACACTCACGTGTCATCGAGCCGCTTTTCGTCTTCCTCTACAGCTACCTGGCGTACCTGTCGGCTGAGGTGTTCCACCTCTCTGGCATTATGGCGTGAGTTATTTATTTATTTAGACTGCAGGACTGTATTTCTATCAGAATGCTGTAGTATGCTGTGTGTGTGTGTGTGTGTAGTCTCATTGCATGTGGCGTGGTCATGCGGCCCTACGTGGAGGCCAACATTTCCCACAAGTCCTACACAACTATAAAGTACTTCCTGAAGATGTGGAGCAGTGTGAGTGAGACTCTCATCTTCATCTTCCTCGGTGTTTCCACGGTAGCAGGACTGCATCACTGGAACTTTATCTTCATCATCTTCACCATCATTCTCTGCCTCATTTCCCGTGTACTGGGTCAGCTCTCTGTCTCTCTCTCTGTCAGTCTGTCTGTCTGAGGATGAAGCTTCTTGTAGTCACACATTAATCACTGTGTGTGTGTAGGAGTGCTGGGACTGAGTTTCGTCATGAATAAATTCCGCATGGTGAAGTTAACAGGTAAAGACCAGTTCATCGTGGCCTACGGTGGCCTGCGGGGAGCCATCGCATTCTCACTGGCCTTCCTGCTCTCCAGTAAACGCTTTCCCATGAAGAACATGTTCCTCACATCCATCATCACACTCATCATCTTCACAGTCTTTGTTCAGGTGTGTGTATGTGTGTAGTGTTGAATGTCAAATATCAAAAGTACTCACAGAAAAGAGTGAAGAACTGGGAAATGAGAGAAGATATTAGGAGAACCAAGTGAACTAGGAGAAATGGGGAAGTTGGGGATGTAGAGGAACTGAAGAACCAGGGAAACATCAAAAACAATGAAAAGAGGTTTTTTGAGGGAATTAGGAAAGAACTAGAAAAACAGGAAGATCTGGTTTACACCACCTCTGGAGGACTCTCATGTCTCACCTTGCCATGTTAGTAATATAATAAATAATCCTTTTAATGAATTTTCATGTGTTTATTTTGTTTTGTGAAACAGGGAATGACGATCCGCCCGCTGGTGGAGCTTCTGGAAGTAAAGAAGAAAAGACACACCAAGTTTACAATAAATGAGGAAATACATACACAGGTCAGTTTCTCCTGTTAATATTCTGGACTGTGATTGGTCAGAGGGTGTTGATTAGTTCTCTATAACAGCAGCTGTGACAGTAGCGCAGGTTTATATTAATGTGCTCTTTCTGATACGTTATCGTTTCTATAGCAACAGCTCGTTCACAGGGACGTGTACAGCAGACGCTTCACATAAACAAACGAAACATTTTGTAATCGTTGATATGGTGAAGTTTTCTGTATGGAGATGTTTATGTAACATATATGGAAGGAGTCTCCAGTGTAAGTGCATCAGTCAGAGGTGAAGCTGTAAATGTAAGTTTTCTGTTTGGGTTTCTCAGTAACATGACAAGCAGGTGAACAGGAACTAGTAAATGTAACTATGAATAGATTAAAAGTACAGTGTGTCATTCTTAAATAAATAAAACACTTTTGCACATGCTGTTAAAGGAAACTAATCAGCGTTGGGGTGGTAACCCTGCTTCTCTGCTTCAGCACCACATCATTCGCATGTGTTTACTGTGACAGCATAATGTGTGTGTGTGTGTGTGTGTGTGTGTGTGTGCAGTTTCTTGACCATGTGCTGATGGGATTCGAGTGTATCTGTGGTCATTATGGACACCTTCACTGGAAGGACAAGTCAGTAACACACTAAACACCAACAACAATGCTATAATAAGAGTTATGACAGGGTGAAGGTGTCCCTCTATCCATCCCTCTATCTGTCCTTGAATTGATCCCTCTATCCGCACCTCTGTCCGTCCGTCTGTCCGGTCCTCTATCCATCCCTCTATGAGGCCCTCTATCTGCCCCTCTATCTGTCCTCTATCCACCCCTCTGTCTGCCCCTCTATCTGTCCCTCTGTCCGTCCCTCTACACATCCCTCTGTCTGTCACTCTATCTGTCCTCTATCTGTCTGTCCCTCTATCCACGCCCTATCTGCCCCCTGTGTCTCAGGCTGACCCGGTTTAATAAGCGCTACATGAGGAAGTGGTTGATCTCAGGAGACAGGTCTGAGGAACCGCAGCTCATCTCCTTCTACAATAAACTGGAGAGGAAGCAGGCCCTCCAAGTGGCTGAGAGCGGAACTGCAGCCAATTTAAAACCATCACTGCCCTCTACTGCATCATTACTGTGAGTAAAGCACGTATACACACACACACACACACACACACACACACACACACACACACACACACACACAGACAGACTATAAAACACAAATATTAAAATGTGTGTGTGTTTGTGTGTGTGTGTGTGTTTTCAGGAGTGCTCAGAGTGGAAGGAAGAACATAATGAAGATCACACTGGAACAAGAGGTAGCAATCCGGAACATTCTCAGAGCAAATCTGCAGAAACAACAGCAGAGGGTGAACACACACGCATGCGCACACACCCATACACACACACACACACACATATGCACACACACACACACACACACACACATATGCACACACATGCACACACAATTCTGCTTATCTCTCACTTCTGCTGTGTGTGTGCATGCGTGTGTGTGTGTGTGTGTGTGTGTGTAGATGCGCTCATACAGCAGACACACACTGCTGCTGGAGGAAGAAGAGGTGGAGTGGCGTGAGGCTCAGCTCCACAGGCAGAGAGCACAGATGGAGCGGAGGGTGAGGATAAAAACAAGCTGTTTATATTAACCCCAACCACTAATTTATACTCCACCCACATGTTTAATCTCCACCCACACATTTATGGTAAATGGTAAATGTGCACTTATATAGCGCTTTTATCCAAAGCGCTTTACACTGTGTCTCATTCACCCATTCACACACACACTCACACACCAATGGTAGCAGAGCCATGCAAGGCGCTAGCTTGCCATCAGGAGCAACTTGGGGTTCAGTGTCCAAGGATGTGGAGTCACCCGGGCCAGGAATCGAACCGCCAACCCTACGATTAGTGGACAACCCGCTCTACCAACTGCGCCACAACCGTTTATACTCCACCCATATGTTTGAACTTTGCCTCATTATTAATGCTAAGCTCAAATTCTCACTTTGTGCTGTATTAAAGAAATTTCATCATCTCATTTTAAAATTCATGTGATGTGGTACTCCAGTACAATCACAGACTCTGTGTGTGTGTGTGTGTGTGTGTGTGTGTTCACTTTCCACAGATGAGTCACTATTTGACTGTTCCGGCTAAAAGGCTCTCACCCCCGGTCAGGAGAGCAAATGTTATCTTCAGTAAGTAAACACAACCATGTGGCCATCTTATATATTAACACTAGAACCAGAACAAGAACTGGAACCAGGAAAAAAAAAAAAGAGTGAAAAGATCGGTGCTAAAATCAGATGTAAAAACATATCTAGAGATTGTACAAGAACTAGAGACTAAACTAAAAACAAAAAAGTCTAAACTAAAGTCTAAATAACAACAGAGCAGTAAAGGAACCCCCTCTGGCCTCGTGGAGGATAGACACTCCCTCTTTATGTTCCTCTAAGGATGTAGCTCTTGACCTCTGCATGACATCATGGACGAGAGTGGAGAGGTATGCACTATGTGGGATTAGAGGTATTATTCCTGTTATCTGGAACCTTAAAAATGTTGTTCTTTTGTCTCCATCTGAACTTGACCTCTGACCTAAACTTGAATGTTTTACTGCTGAATGTGAAGTCCAAGGCCATGGTTTTCTCCCAGAAAAGAGTGGAATGCTCCCTTCAGGTGAGGGGGAGACTTTACCCCAGGTGGAAGAGTTTATGCATCTTCCGATTTTATTCAGGAGTGATGGAAAAAAGAGAGCATGAGATAATCGAACAGATCAGGTCAGCATCATCACTGTAATTAGTGACAGGCAGCACAGGGCAGACCCAGGAAAAACTGTCTGCTTGGGAATGTCTGGAGATCCCCCAGGAGGCGATGGAATTTGTGCCTCGGAATCAAGAATCTCTGGTCTGACCTTCTCTGTGACCCACGCCAGGAAAATGAATGAATGAGTCAATCAAAACCAGATGAAGAGCCAGAACACAAAACTAGAGCCAATATAAAAACTAGAAAACAGGTCAAGAGTCAGGAACAAACCAAAAGTAGAACAAAATTAAAAACAACAACTTTGAGAATAACAATCATGACCAGAATATGAACTAGAACAAACACTAGAACAAGAATTTAATCCAACATAAAAAGGCAAAAAAACTAAACAAAAATGATATCATGGACCAGAACCAGATTCAGAACCAGGTTTGTGTCAGTGGAAAGTTCATCACACTAATGTTGTCAAACGTCAGTCCCTCCCGTTCAAGGAAACGTGCAACATTGGGAGGAGCTAGCAGTTTTTCAAATTTTCCACAGGTTTGGGCCGAGACGTGTCATGTGACATCATCACAACGCACATTCGGCCAAAGCCTCTTTGATTCATGTGCCTTGAACATGAGTATAGCTAAAAGCTGTAAAATGTAAATGTAAAAGCTCTCATTTACCAACAAACATCCCTGAGAAAGACTGGGCACTACTGTTTAGCGCAACTGTGATTTCACCAATTCAATTAGTTTTCCACAAAAAAGACAAAAAACTCCATGAATTGTATCACACATTCTGAAAAAAGACACAGCAAAACTCCACGATTTCCTGTACGAACTGATACGTTGTAAATGTTAAAAAACTGTTGAAATGATTTTTCTCTCCAGATAACCAGAGCAGTCCTGCAGTTAGTGACATCATCATCAGTGCAGAGCCATGATCTCCTTCTACAGACATGGTGAAAATACTGAATAAAACACAACCGAGACAAGACGGAGTCAAGAAAATCCATGACAACCAAATCCAGAAGAAACAGGACGACTTCCAGACGAACCGAGATCGAGCCTGTAAGATCCAACATGGCTCCTGTGGAGGAAAAGGCCAGAAGCTGGGTGTAAATTTTGTTGTGGATGTGGAGGAGCAGAAACCTTCTCCTCACAATCGAAACAACCTGGAAGTGAGCAAAATTGAGAAGGAAGATGAAGATGCTTCTTGTCATGAGCGCCTTGTTACAGGAGTCACACAGCACCAAGTCAACACAAACTGAGAGAAATGTTTATGCATTCAGAGCTGGTTTTGATAATAATAAGAGGAAATGATGCATTACTGGACTATAACAGCATCAGTTATGACACTGTGTGTGTGTGTGTGTGTGTGTAAAATAAGTATGTAACAGTAATGTAATATTTATGTTGTGGGTAAAATAAAAGATTGTGTATGGAAATGGGAATTCTGTGATTATGAGTGCACATTTTTCTCATTTGTAAATTTGAATAATAATTATAGTACAGTAAAGAAGACAGTCTTATGATCCTGTAATCCAGACCAGAGTTCAGTAAAGCACTTAATAATAAACTAAATGTAAACATTCATTTCACTAATTGGCCTTTAATGACGTGTGTGTTCTTCCCCCAGGAGTGGTCATGGACTCAATACTCACCATGGAGTCAAAATGATGCAAACAAAACTCGTGTGTGAGTGTGTGTGTGTGTGTGTGTGTGTGTGTGTGTGTGTGTGTGTGTGTGTGTGTGTGTGTGTCCTGATGATGAAAACCATCACCATCCCCCAAAGGATGTGATTAAGACTGTTGTGAACAAACATCTTAAAATCACTGACACACCTGCATATCAAACAGTGTGTGTTGAGGAGAACGTGTCTGGGTTGAGAAGTTCGAGTGTGTGTTGAGGAGAACGTGTCTGGGTTGAGAAGTTCGAGTGTGTGTTGAGGAGAACGTGTCTGGTTTGAGAAGTTCGAGTGTGTGTTGAGAACGTGTCTGGGTTGAGAAGTTCGAGTGTGTGTTGAGGAGAACGTGTCTGGGTTGAGAAGTTCGAGTGTGTGTTGAGAACGTGTCTGGGTTGAGAAGTTCGAGTGTGTGTTGAGGAGAACGTGTCTGGGTTGAGAAGTTCGAGTGTGTGTTGAGGAGAACGTGTGTGGGTTGAGAAGGTCGAGTGTGTGTTGAGGAGGACTTGTGTTTGTTGAGAAGGTCGAGTGTGTGTTGAGGTTCTCTCTTGTCATGGCTGTGGATTTTAGCGGATCGTGGCAGATGTACGAGCAGGGAGACCCTGAGGAGTTCCTCAAAGCTGTGTGTGAGTTTCTCCATCATTCTTCACTAACAAAAAAGATTTATGATGATATCTATTATGATATTTATTGATATTTATTATGACATTTAGTGTAATATTTATTATGATATGTGTTGATATTTATAATGATATTTATTATAATATTTGTTATTCAATTCAGTATTATTTGTATAGCGCTTTTTACAATAGACATTGTCTCAAAGCAGCTTTACAGAAATATCAACACGGTTATGATACTTATGGATATTTATTATAAAATTCATTATGACATTTATTATAATATTTATTATGATATTTATTACAATTATTATGATATGTATTATAATATTTATTATGATATTTATTATAATTATTATGATATGCATTATAATATTTATTATGATATTTAGTATAATATTTATTATGATATCTATTATAATTATTATGATATGTATTATAATATTTATTATGATATTTATTATAATATTTATTATGATATTTATTATAATTATTATGATATGTATTATAATATTCATTATGACATTTATTATAATATTTATTAGGATATTTATTATACTTATTATGATATGTATTATAATATTTATTATAATTATTATGATATGTATTATAATATTTATTAGGATATTTATTAGGATATTTATTATAATTATTATGATATGTATTATAATATTTATTAGGATATTTATTAGGATATTTATTATAATATTTATTATGATATGTATTATAATATTTATTAGGATATTTATTAGGATATTTATTAGGATATTTATTATAATATTTATTAGGATATGTATTATAATATTTATTAGGATATTTATTATGATATTTATTAGGATATTTATTATAATATTTATTAGGATATTTATTAGGATATTTATTATAATATTTATTATGATATGTATTATAATATTTATTATAATTATTATGATATGTATTATAATATTTATTAGGATATTTATTAGGATATTTATTATAATTATTATGATATGTATTATAATATTTATTAGGATATTTAATAGTATTTATTATAATTATTATGATAGTATTATAATATTTATTAGGATATTTATTAGGATATTTATTATAAATGATATGTATTATAATATTTATTAGGATATTTAGTATTATAATATTTATTATGATATTATTATAATATTTATTAGGATATTTATTATGATATTTATTAGGATATTTATTATAATATTTATTAGGATATTTATTAGGATATTTATTATAATATTTATTATGATATGTATTATAATATTTATTAGGATATTTATTAGGATATTTATTAGGATATTTATTATAATATTTATTAGGATATTTATTATGACTGCATTATTATGAGCGCATTAATATAAACCTGTGCTACTGTCAGAGCTGCTGTTGACAACTAATCACCACCTTCTGACCAATCACAATCCAGAACTCAGCAGCACTGTGATGTAATGAGATAATTATGAGATTTTTCTTTACTGAGACACTTCCAGCACTCGAGCCGTGTCCCAAATGGCGCTCTAAGCCTTGAGTTCCTCGACCAAGTCCTCAAGAGTACAAGGATTTAAAAACATCTTCTGTGACAGTGTTGTTACCCTGAGATGTACAGTGGCTGTGGTGCCTCTCTCTCTCTCTCTCTTTCTCTCTCTCTCTCTCTCTCTCTCTCTCTCTCTCTCTCTCTCTCTCTCTCTCTCTCTCTCTCTCTCTCTCTCTCTCTCTCTCTTCTCTCTCTCTCTCTCTCTCCTTCTCTCTCTCTCTCTCTATCTCTCTCTCTCTCTCTCTCTCTCTCTTTTTCTCTCTCTCTCTCTCTCTCTCTCTCTCCTTCTCTCTCTCCCTCTCTCTCTCTCTCTCTCTCTCTCTCCTCTCTCTCTCTCTCTCTCTCTCTCTCTCTCTCTCTCTCTCCTCTCTCTCTCTCTCTCTCTCTCCTTCTCTCTCTCTCTCCTTCTCTCTCTCTCTCTCTCTCTCTCTCTCTCTCTCTCAAGGCACTCACATTTACTCTTACACTTTGTTTTTCCTTCCCGCCCTTTCCCTTTATAATTTTACCCTAGACAATTAAAAATCACGGTTTATTAACTGACACTCAGACACAGACTGTTATAACACTAAAGCTGTTCAGTAACAAGTGAAATTCGTGGCTTTAATTAGTTTTTCTCTGTCACTGACTTCAACATTGAATCCGAGGTCTTGCTTTCTGTTCCCATCATTAGTCCTCACACACAATAACAGGAGGTTCTGCATTAACCCGGTTTTACTTGATTATTTAACATTTGTCCAGCAGGAAACGGCTGATGAGGAGATTGTTTCTGTCCATTAGCAAATTTCCTTTACGGTTCAACATCGCTACTACCATATCTGTAGCTGAACCAGTCACCCTCCTCCTATTGGTGGATTTTAGTTTTTGTTTTTTTGAGCAATGCCTGTGTACATGGAGGGACGTCATGACAGAACCAAAAGTGAAGTTAAAATGTCTCTGAGGCCCTCTAGGGGCTGGCTGCAGTAAAGCATTTACATTTTCAGCTCACCTTGATCCTCTTCAATATTTTGTCGTTGTTGAAGTGTCGGATATAACATAGTGCAGAAGACAGGTGCCAAGGAGTAACAATATCATTAAAAATGGTATAAACCTAAACATAACCTGCTATGAGTTTTAGCAAATTAGCTTATACCAGCTATCTAATGAGTCTGATGGCTTTGGGGAAGAAGCTGTTACACAGTCTGGTTGTGAGGGCCCGAATGCTTCAGTACCTTTTTCCAGACAGCAGGAGGGTGAAGAGTGTGTATGAGGGGGTGTGTGAGTTTATCCACTGATTATCTACTGCGTAATGGTCTCAACTACTCCAGCTGTGATAATAAAAGTGTAAGAAGTTTACTCAAAGCAACCTAAGTGGATTGAAGTAAAGCGAAATGTGCTGATTTAGTTTTGAATTATAAACTTGACTAATGAAGGAGGACACGATATAATTAAATGGTTTTGTCTCACTGTACCACTGAACCTACAGGGAATATAAAAAGTCAAGTTTTTTTTAACCAAGATAAATAATTTCAGATCTTTTTGTACTTTTAATGTGAAATAGAAATCCGCAACATTCAAGTGAAAAACAAATAGAATTGTTTTATTGAAAGAAAAAAAAAGTATGTACACCCTGTTATAATGGGGCCTGTGCCTGTACCCAGAATGAACCAATCACATTCAATTTCATGTACAAAAGTAATTACCATACACCTGTCATCAACGAAGTGATTCTGATTAATCCCACATAAAGATCAAGTGTTTCTGAATGATTTTTTCCACATCTTCCTGAAATTTATGGAGCTTGAAATATATCCACTTCCTTCATGTGAAAGCAGTCTCTCAAAAAAAAGATGTGTTAAGAGGAAGAAACCTTGAGAGGAACCCAACTCGGAAGGGAACCCATCCTCATCTGGGTCACAACAGATAGTGTGAAAAAGTACAGTATTGACTGATATGAAGTCTGTATGGGGTGTATGGGGATATGGGGTGTCTATCCAAGCCCATTATTACATTATCTGTGTTATCGGATTAGACCAAAATATAACTTTTTGGGCATAATTCTAAAAGACATGTTTGGCACAAAAAGAAGAGCATGTCACCCAAGGAACACTACATCAACAGTGAAGTATGGTGGTGACATCATCGTGCTATGGTTCTGCTTCTCTTCAGCTGGGACTGGGGCTCTAGTTAAGATAGAGAGAATCATGGAGAGCTCCAAATTCCAATCTATTTTGGAACAAACCCTGCAGGCCTCTGTTAGACAGCTGAAGATCAATAACCTGTTCACCTTCCTTCACCTTCCTAACGACCCAAAGCACAAATTCAAGTCAATAAAGGAACAGCTTCAGAAGAAGATCAGAGTTGTGGAATGACACAGTCAGAGTCCAGATCTACATCCTATCCAAAAACCTGTGGTTGACTTGAAGAGGGCTGTGTACAGGAGATCCACTTACTATCTGATAGATCTGGAGCATTTTTGCGAGGAAGTGCGAGCTCGGCAGACTTTTACCCAAGAACACTGAGTGCTGAATTACAAGCAAAAGTGCTTTAATAAAGTATTAGAGAAGAGGTGTGAACACTTATGCAACCAGATTATTGTAAGATATTTTCATTTAATTTTTTTTCTTCTTGAAAATTGTTGGTTGATAGTTCACATTTATATTCACTGTAATTGTCGCCATAGCAACAGTTGTATATCGTGTAGAACTGTTTATCACCTCATACCATATAAAATGCTTAATTTGTTGGTTATTTATGTGAGTGATCAAATAAATGCAGTTCTAATGTTTGTTGTGTGTGTGTGTGTGTGTGTGTGTGTGTGTGTGTGTGTGTGTGTGTGTGTAGCCATACCACATCTAATGGCAAAGATGATGAGGGAAATAAAGCCATTAATTATTATAAAACAAACTGGTGATGACTTTGTGATCTCAGTTAAAACTCCATTGCGCACAAACACCAACTCATTCACCATCGGCAAGGAGAGCGAATTCACCACCATGGATGGAGTGAAGACCCGGGCAAGTGCACTTCACTGCTCACACTATATCTAGGGCCCTACATAAAGCATTTCACATTTCACAAGTCTGTAACACTTTTACAGAATTCACCATAAAACAGTGAAACACAATAAATATAAGATTCAATCTGTTTTAGTAAATTGTAATCATTACAATATTAAATCTGTTGTGTGTGTGTGTGTGTGTGTGTGTGTGTGTATTTCTCCACAGGCTACAGCACAAATGGTTGACGGGAAAATTATCATAGATACAGAAAATGTCACACACATGCGCGAGCTCCAGGGAGAGGAAATGGTTGAGGTTTGTTCTCCTTCATCATTCATTAGTATATTAGTATATATATATATACTCTGCTCAAAAAAATAAAGGGAACGCTTGGAGTTACATTGTGCTGTTTAAGTGTTCCCTTTATTGAGATTAATAACTCCAGTGCAGAAGATAAAAACTATGCAGAGTCGAGTTTTACCCAATAAACCTGCCAGATGAGGCAGATATGGTAAATAATTGACAGCTGTGAAGGTCTCTGATATTAGATGAGCTCCCCCGCCCCGCCCTTCCCCATGTGTCTGTATTATACTGTAAAACCATGTGGATAGACAGTTTCTACCTTCTTCAGATCAAAGGGGTCTACTGAAAATGTACTGCATTCTAATGTTTATTATAGCACAGAGTACTGAGGTGGTAACAAGGTGATAATGAGGTTGGGGCGCTTACATGTGGTCCAAAATGCTAAGCTTCTGACCAAATCTTCTGAAAAGGTCTCATGTAATACCAGTTCTGATTTCTTTACATGGGCTACATTTAGAATCCAGTTTAAGATTCTTGTGATTAGGTTTAGAGCCCTGCACAGTCAGGCACCTGCCTATATTACAGAGCTATTGAGACAATACAATAACATTTGGAATCTCGGGTCCTCTGATCAGGGATTTCTGGTTGTTCCTTGCACTAATGTGAGTAATGGGGTTTAAAAGAGGTGGTAATGGGGTGGTAATGTGGTGGTAATGGGGGTGGTAAAGAGGTGGTAATGGGGGTGTTAAAGAGGTGGTAATGGGGTGGTTAAGATGTGGTAAAGACATGATAATGGGGTGGTAAAGAGGTGGTTATGGGGATGTGAAGAGGTGGTAATGGGGTGGTAAAGAGGTGATAATGGGGCGGTAAAGAGGTGATAATGGGGTGGTAAAGAGTTGGTAATGGGGATGTAAGGAGGTGGTAATGGGGTGGTAAAGAGGTGATAATGGGGTGGTAAAGAGGTGGTTATGGGGATGTGAAGAGGTGGTAATGGGGTGGTAAAGAGGTGATAATGGGGTGGTAAAGAGGTGATAATGGGGTGGTAAAGAGTTGGTAATGGGGATGTAAGGAGGTGGTAATGGGGTGGTAAAGAGGTGATAATGGGGTGGTAAAGAGGTGGTTATGGGGATGTAAGGAGGTGGTAATGGGGTGGTAAAGAGGTGGTATTGGGGTGGTAAAGAGATGGTAACAGGATGGTAATCTATCAAACCACCCCGGTATGGACAATTTTTGTAGAACAGCATGGCTCATTGTGTGTTACTCCTTAATTAACAACAATCTATTCAATTCAATTCAATTCAATTCAATTTTATTTGTATAGCGCTTTTTACAATAGTCATTGTCTCAAAGCAGCTTTACAGAAATAAAAAACAGGTATGAACAGTCAGAAACATCTAAAGAGAGACAAACAGGAACAGATAAACAGAGACAAACAGGTAGAAAACAAATGAAATTTATCCCAACTGAGCAAGCCACTGAGTGGCGACGGTGGCAAGGAAAAACTCCCTAAGATGTTTTTTGAGGAAGAAACCTTGAGAGGAACCCGACTCAGAAGGGAAACCCATCCTCATCTGGGTAACACAGAATGTGAATGTAAAATCTGACAGACACAACAAGCTAGCTAATTAACCTTTCACTTCACAACCTGTATTACGTACACCATCTCCATCTCTCTCTCTCTCTCTGTGTATCTTTTCCTTTCTCTCTCTCTCTCTCTCTCTCTCTCTCTCTCTCTCTGCTGTGTCTCCTGACCTTTGACCCTGCAGACTTTCAGAGCTGGCTCTGTAACCCTGGTCAGAAGATACAGGAAGACTTGAAGCGCACACAGGCTGAAATTTAAAATATATATATATTATATTAAAAAAAGATGCAATTTTGTGTAAGAATAAAATTTTAAATGGCTTTATGTACTTAATAAATCTCTCTGGGCATGAATCAATAAATAAAAATAAAGTATAAATTTAAAAAATGTAAATTGATTAGTAATGAGTTATTCAGATGTGATGTAACAATGAAGTTCAGCACTGATTGATCATGTGTGTGTGTGTGTGTGTGTGACGGGGGGGTGTGTATAAAGCCCAGAGCAGAGGATTTAATTAGCTTTAGAGTGAAGTGTGACATATTGATTTCATTTATCAATAAGTGAGCGTGAAGTGGGAGAGAGAGAGAGAGAGAGAAGAGAGAGAGACAGAGAGACAGAGAGAGAGAGAGACAGAGAGAGAGAGAGACAGAGAGAGAGAGAGACAGAGAGAGAGAGAGAGACAGACAGGTCACTTTTACTGTTAGACTCATGAACAGTTCTACAAAGTCCTGCTGTACGACTGAGGGAACAGGTATGTGGCCTTTTCACTGCTTTCTTTCCTCAGCAACTCTGTGTATAATTTATGTCTGTGGGAGTCAGCAGTCACTTTCAGGGTAAAAATCCTGTAAAATTAAAAACAAACTTTAATGGACTAGAAATGGATCAGAGATAGACTTAATTTGCTTCATGTATTTTTATTTGACATTTATTTATAAGTCATTTATTTTAAAGTACTGGAGCTGTTACCCCTGCGACCCGATTACGGATAAGCGGTTGAAGATGGATGGATGGATTTTAAAGTACCTGTGCTACAGAAATAAGCGTTAAGCAATCAGTTTATCTTCGTAGCACATGAACGTTTATCAAAATGCAGAACTAATATATAGGTGAATGAATATATAAACAACATATTAACAGGCTATAAAATGTCTTTATCATGATAGCCATTAACATGCATCTGTTAATAGCGCTAAAAGAAATGAGACATTTATCAAATAAAATAAACATAAAAATGATGAGTATGTTAGGGGCTAACTAATATAAATCAGCTGTACTGCATGGTATGGTTAAGGATTAGCTAGCTAACAATGTAGTTTTTATTTAGTGAATGGTAGCATGACATTGTGACGTCCTGTTGTGTGTGTGTGTGTGTGTGTGTGTGCGATATTGATCTGTTACTGTCAATGCTTATCTAATGAAAGCAGACACAATATGGAGTTGTGAAAAACATTAAAGTCTCCACAATAAGATGTAGTTAACCACTGTGGTGTATTACAGATCTGCACTCAGCCCTTCCTTACTGCACTTATTATTAATAAGGAACTCTTTTGTTCCGGTTATTGTACACAACCACACACAGTAAGACATGCAGTCATGTCGACTGTCTGTGACATCAAAATAGAATTTACATAAAACAGAATTTCATTGTTTCAATTCTTCACTAATGAAAAACAATGTTCTCCATCAAGCTGGTTCCAACGTTCTCGAATAGCAGTTGACAGATCAGTTTTTCAGGATAGAACATTGTCATGGACCTTTTTTTAAAAATTTATTTCCAGCATAAATCAATGGGATTGAGATCCGGACTGATTGCTGGCCAGGTCAGGGAGTTGATCTGCCTTTCCTGAAGAAAAGATTCAACACTCTTTGCTCTGTGGCAAGATGCATTAATTCAGTTCAATTCAGTTTTATTTGTATAGAGCTTTAATAGTGGACATTGTCCCATAGCAGCTTTACAGAAACATACAGTGGCAAGAAAAAGTATTTAAACCTTTTTGAATTTCATGGTTTTCTGACTAAATTTGTTATAAAATGTGTTCTGATCTGAAACAAATTTATTCAGAAAACCATGAAATTCCAAAGGATTCACATATTTTTTCTTGCCACTGTATAAACACAGGATATAGATTTTAAATATATGAATTTATCTATTATCATCCTGAGCAATGACTTCATCACCAAACCTATTTTCTATCGATGGAATGAGAAAAGTGTCCAAAATGTCAGTGTACACCTGTGCATTGACTGGTCCTGGTCCTTTACCTGACATGAAACCCCAAATAAATCATTGTTTTCTTCAGGCTCTTCATCTTTATATGCATCATTAGAACCACACCATACAGAAGGTCCAGCATCATCTCCTTGGCCAAA
Organism: Ameiurus melas; assembly: GCA_012411365.1. Lineage (NCBI taxonomy): Eukaryota > Metazoa > Chordata > Actinopteri > Siluriformes > Ictaluridae > Ameiurus > Ameiurus melas. Next base: position 30,148,477 of record CM022764.1, on the reverse strand, counting down.
GCAAATTCCTGATTCATCACTGAACATCACTTTCATCCAATCATCTACACACAGTTTAGGAGTAATAGCGATGTGAGAAGTTGAAATTAGACGGTGTTGTGGAACAGGTGAGGCAATTGTCTAATCACAGTATATAAAGAGCCTCCAATAAAGGCTGACTCCTTCAAGAGCAAGAACAGGTCGAGGCTCGCCAATCTGTCAACAGATGCGTCAGAGAATAATCCAACACCAAGAACATTCCCCAAAGACAAATCGGTAGGATTTTGGGCATTTCACCTTCTACAGTGCACAATATAATTAAAATGCTTTATACTGGTTCTCATTCATACACGCTCGTACACACTCACACACCAATCATAGCAGGGCTGCTATGTAAGGCGCTAACTTGCCATCAGGAGCAACTTTGGGTTTAGTGTCTTGCCCAAGAACACTTTGTGATGTTGAGTCATGTGGGCCGAGAATCGAACCTCCAAACCCTACGATTAGTGTACAACCTGCTCTAACACGCTGATCCACAGCGTCTTGTTAAAAGATTCACGAAATCTGCTCAAATCTCAGTGCGTAAAGGGCGAGGCTGAAAACCACTTCTGAATGCACGTGATCTCAGGCGTCACTGATGACATCTAAATAAATGGCGCTGGAAAAGACACAGTAACCGTTAGATGTAATTTAACCATTAGTACAATTTAACATCAGTATTGCTGGATTAATATTGTGGTTTGAGTCGTGTTACTCAGACTTTGGACACGTTTCTCTAAGTATTGTATTAGACTTGTTACTTGGAGTCTCGATGTTAGTACTCAGTCTCACTCACATGATCAGTGTTGGGTAAGTTACTCAAGAAAAGTAATCCACTACAGATGACTAATTACTACTTTAAAACTGTAATCTGATTACGTTACTTATTACTGCATGTAAAAGGCAATCAGATTACCAATTACTTTACTTTCACGTTACTTTTAAAAGCTCTCGAACCTACAAAAAATACTCTACAAAGTGAAACTCAGATCTTTCAGTAATTTTAGTGTCAGTGTATGACATGATCAGAAAAAGTTGGAGTTATAATAAAACTTGCCTCAGGTGTGTAGCTGTGTGTAGGACGACCAGACCCATAAAATATAAATCTTTTCTAACTAGGCTCGTTTGTTGTCACTAGCCGAGGGGAGACACAGCTAAGGTGTTGTATGGGTTTAGCTGCTACAGATCCATGTAGAGTTCATTATATTTCCTTCTGCTCTGCTCATATCATGTTCACGTAAACTGGAACTCATATAATTTACACACCGTGTTTTCCTGCTCAGCATCAGAGAATTTTTCTGTTTCAGTTTCAACTCATTTACTGGTTTAAATTATAAATCGGCTTTTATCCATTTTTCCTCAAACTGACTATGAGCTAGCGTTGGGCAGAATTGAGAGACTGTCAGCCAATAAGACACGACTATTTCCATGAATTTCCTGTAAACGCTGTCTGATTGGTCTCGTCTCCGTTCACTGAAGATATAAAATTACAGACGTTCAGTTACCTCATGACGAACCGCTCCGAGTGGAGAATTATTCAGAGAGAAAGAAAAAATCTTCAGGACAAAATGTGATTTATTTTAAAAATGCATTTTACTTCATATTGTTTTCTTATAAATAAATTTTTTATGTAATATTATTGACATTAGTAACTGTAATCAAATTATATGCATTTAAAATGTAATGTGTTACATTACTGCGTTATCAGATAAAGTCATTAGATTACAGTAATGCGTTACACACAGCTCTGCACATGACTCTCAAACTCTGTGATATTACTCTGAATCACTTCACTCAGATGTTTGGTCCCAGTGCTCAGAGTCCCAATCTTACATACTTCACACTTTTCCTTTTTTTTTAAAAAAACAAACTCATCCTTCAAAGTTGTTATTGTTTGGGTCTGATTACTCCGAGTCTTTCATCTTGATCAGACAGCTTTGACCATCCGCCAGTTTAAAGCAGAAAGACACAATTATTAAACAAGTGTAACGTTAGTGCTGGTATCGATCATGAACTCCACCTCCCAGGGTTCATCATGACCTCGCAATACGGCTGTCTTGGACTTCATTTCCCATAAGCCTTACAGACTACAGCAAGATCACATGACCATGTCACATGCTATTGCCCTCCTGATTACCACGCACTTGTGGTTCCGCATGATGAGTGCCCTTAAGTTCTGAAAGTCCATTATTTCATTAATACAGTTCTGCTGTGTTCTCCAAGTTCTTGTTTTGCTCAGTTGATGAATCTTGTTTTGACTTTGTTAGTTGTTTGCCTGTAATAAAAAAGCCTACAGTTTTTATCCATCTCCATCTCTCTAACACAATGTTGCATTAATTATTAGCCTGTGAAATAGAAGCAACATTTTAAACAGGCCAGTTCAGAAGGAATTTGTCAATGAGTACAAACCTCATGCCCTCCAATGAAAACAAAACTATCCCATAATCAATCCTTGTGTATTCAGTGACTTGTGTTATCAGGTCAAGTGTGAAAACAGCCTGATGTTTTTCCTGCCTACCTTTAAGATTCAGAATCATAGTCTGGGCCTTGGCTTTCTGACATTCAGCTCACATTACATTTATGAATGAAATTCATTCATATTCATATTAATTAATTCTCTCTGCAGTAGAGGATGGGGGACTGGAACTTTCTGGGAGGAATCCTTGAGGAGGTTCATATCCACTCCACCATGGTGGGAAAGATCTGGCTCACTGTTCTCTTTATCTTCCGCATGCTTGTGCTTGGAGTGGCGGCTGAGGACGTGTGGAATGATGAGCAGGTCCACTTAAAATTCTAATCAAAACATTTAACAGTATCAACAACAAAAAATATTAAGAAACATAAAACACAATTTATAATCGTGTTTATTTTATAAGTGCAGGAAGACTTCATCTGCAACACGCAGCAGCCTGGCTGCAGAAACGTCTGCTACGACTGCGCCTTCCCGGTCTCCCTCATCCGCTACTGGGTGCTGCAGGTCAGCCTGTCAGATCAGACTACATGTACCTGTCTAATAGACTGCTGCAGCGTTAGTTTACATCTATAACTATTTCTGAGATTTTATTTGGAGATGTAACCAATTACAAATCGCTACATATTGTCAGTTGTAATGCTGTTGGAAATCTTTAGCCATTTTTTAAATGAGACAAGGGCTTAAAACAATTAATGATTTATAAATACGTCTCTTCTTCAGGTGATCTTCGTCTCGTCACCGTCATTAGTGTACATGGGACATGCAATCTACCGACTCCGTGCACTGGAGAAGCAGCGGCACTGCAGGAAAGCAGCGCTGCGACACGAACTTGAGGCGTTGGAATCAGACCTGATGGAGGCCCGTCGACATTTGGAGAGGGAACTGAAGCGGCTTGAGCAAGGAAAATTAAACAAAGCACCATTGAGAGGCTCATTATTGCGCACTTATGTTGCTCACATCGTGACCCGATCGTCAGTGGAGGTGGGCTTCATGCTTGGTCAGCACCTGCTATATGGAAACCATCTTGAACCACTGTACAAGTGCAATCAGGAACCATGCCCAAACTCAGTGGACTGTTTCGTGTCACGGCCAACAGAAAAAAGCATGTTCATGGTGTTTATGCAGGTCATTGCAGCTGTTTCGCTGTTTCTCAGCCTGCTGGAAATCATGCATTTGGGTTACAAGAAGGTGAAAAGAGGAATTCTAGATTATTACACTCATGTTAAGGATGATTTGGATGATTATTGTGGAAGCAAATCAAAAAAGAACTCTGTGATGCAGCCGGTTTGTGTGAGCCAGGGACGCAAAGCCACCATTCCCACAGCTCCAACCGGAGGATATATGCTCCTGATGGAAAAAAAACAAGCTAATGGCCCTTCTTTCCCACCTCTCGTTGGTTCTCCATCCACGTTCCTTCAATGTGGAGTCAAAAGAGGTTTGGAGGGGCAAAACGAGAGCAAAGACAGTGTTCCAAGTCCAATTAAGCACACAAGCAGCTGCACCCTCTCTCCTCACAAACTTAAACTAGGGACTGAGAACACCATATACCCAACACTTCCTACCACCAACTCAACATCCTGTCCCACTTCCTGTCCCAATGGTGCAGTCTGGAAACTGCAGCGCAGCAGCAGCACGGTGATGGAAGGAAACAGGGAAAACGGGGAGTTCCGTAACTGTTCTACGGGAACTCATCAGTATGATTTCACAGCAAAATACAACAAATGCACATCCAAATCAGAGTCGGTGTGTGACGTAAGCTCTGAGTCACGCCGAAGCCCCGCCCTCTCAACAAACCGTCGTACCTCATTGGTCAGCACTGTGAGCAGCAGGAGAGCCACAGACCTGCAGATCTGAAAACCTTAAGCAATGATGTTTCCATGTTTAAACATAAAAATCATGATGAATAAAGGGTTACACGAGCTGAAGTCTCTACAGATGATCTAGTGTTCTTCTCATTTCCTCTTTCTCTCATTTCCACACGTCAGCAGCATAGGACGTGACCTCAATGTTTATACTGATCATTACACAGACACAGAAAAATTAGACGTGAATTTATAATAGATGAACTGTTATAAAATCAAACAAACCAGCACATAACCCTGCTCAATACTGACCACTACAGGAGGAGTAATATTATTGAACTAATACTCCGCATGTTTAGATTCTGCTGCAGCATTTTCATTATAAACCAATGATCAGTGTATGCTTTCATCCTCCTACTCATGCTGATAAACCTCTCAGATACAAGAAAAAAGTCTAAAGTGGGTCAATAATGTGCTGCAAATGGATTCAGAACTCATTTTCATTTAACACACACACACACACACAGATGCAGAAAATGTGTATTGTGTTTATTCATAAATCCAACACAACTCTATCATTATCAAATTAAATAACCCTTCTGAGCATAACACACACACACACACACACACACACACACACACACACACACACACACTGCACCAGTGAGAACATAAATCTGCACAAATTAACACAACAATGACATCATTATTATTGCTCTTAATTATAATAATAATTAAAGTAAATTAAAGTAAACTCAGTCATTCTGCTCCTGCATCTTCAGCAGCGGGTTCATACTGCAGCAGCTGCAGGGAGAGAAACATCCACATCAGGAACCAGGACTTAAACTCATATTCAACTGGTGAACCATGTAAAATCTCTCTCTCTCACACACACACATCACACACACACACACACACACACACACAGACAGAGACAGACAGACAAAATGAGAATGTGAGTGGAATGCAACAGGAAAGTTAAAGAACCATCAAGGGAAAATAAAAAGACAGAGGATGAACATGTGAGAGGAACATGAGGGGAACATAGTGCCAGAAAAAAAAGATTGTTAAGAGCCAATAAAATAATTTTATGTGGTCATCTCCGTCTCCCATGTGTACACGTGTTCGGCTGTGTCCCAGCACTCACACCGAGTCAGTCGTTTCAGATTCATTCAACTGGGTTTAGAAGAACCCTAATCTGGACATTGGGTATAAAATCTGCATGTTATGTGTAATCTGATCCATTCTGGGAGTGGGCTTTAATATTCACATTACCATAACAAGGAGTGCGTAGGTCCAGCAAGCATGTTTAGCTTTTTAATCACGATGCTCGTGTTTTAAATGATTTCCTTCTTAGAAGAGAGTCTCTGAAGTGTGAGAAGTCTGAACCATGCAGCAGTTCATATTTACCCAACATTCATCAACAGGATCATCATACACACATTACCCATCACTGTTATACAGTTACTCTTCACCATATCCTGGGAATTAATTCATAATAACCTCATCTATCCTGCTACACCACTACCTGTATCTGTATCAGACTGAAACCTGAAGTGGGCGTGGTCTGAGCCAAACCAGGAGTGACCAAGAGTGCTGTGCGTGGGAAACAGCCAGAGGAAAAAGGACTGAAAGGGACAGGTAACACATACAGCCGCAATCAAAATTTCTCACGCCCCACTGCAAATCAGGATTATTGTCAGAATGTACAGACTCTCAGCTGTTCGCGATGAACAAATCAAACAAAAGCGATTGAAAAAGTTTGACACAACGAATGCTTCAAGTGGTTTCCCCAAATTATAATGACTTCTCCATTCTCAAGGTTATTCACCCCCCTTCATGGCGAGCATCTTTAGTACTGAGTCTCCTTTTGCTGTTATGACCTACTAGAGAGCTTCTGCAACGTTCCTGAGGAGTCTTCTCCCGTTCCTCATGAGCAATGGCCTCCAGTTCAGTAATGTTCTTGGGTTTGCGTGCTGCAACCGCCTTCTTCAAATCCCACCAGAGATTTTCTATGGTGTTCAAGTCAGGTGACTGTGATGGCCCTGTAGAATCTTCCAGGACTTCTTCTGCAAGCAAGCCTTGGTGGATTTTGAAGCATGCTTGGGATCAATGTCCTGTTGGAAGGTCCAATGACACCCAAACTTCAGCTTCCTCAGACAGCATGAGCTTTTCTCACAGGATTTCCTGATACTTCAATGAATCTATCTTACCTTCCACAGACTGCAGGTTTCCAGCACCAGAGGATGCAAAGCAGCCCCAGAGCATCACAGTGTTCTTTCTTCGTTCCTTTTCCTCCAGACATACCGCTGATCCATTTAGCCAAAAAATGCCAGGTTTGTTTCATTGCTCACAGAACAGAATCCCAAAACTTCTGTGGATTATTTATATGATTTTGAGTGACTTTTCTTGTGCTTTTGGGTCAGTAAGGGTGAACATCTTGGAGTTCTGGCATGGAAACCTTCTGTGTTTAGTACACGCCTTACTGTGCTCACTGAAACCTCAGTGTCTATTACACTGAGTCTCGCTGCAGGTCTTCTGCAGTCATTCAAGGGTTCTTCACAACCTGCTTTCTCAGAAATCTGATTGCAGCCGTTGATAGCTTCCTTTTTCTGCCCTGTCCAGGTATTTCATGAATTTTCTGCCCCTAGCCAGTTCAGGTATTCCATGTGTTCCAGCTCAAGCACATCTGCTGCAACCAATGAAGCCCTTGATTAATTGAATCAAGTGTGCTTGAGACAACACCTGTTTTGCATAGTTGTGCTGTTGTGAGGGACTCTATTCAGGGGGCTGAATAATTTTGAGAACTGAGAGACTGGAGAAGTCATTATAAGATGCATTTTAAGTTGAATTTGGGGAAACCGCGTGAAGCATTCGTTGTGTTGAATTATTTCAACTGCTTTTGTTTGATTTGTTCATTGTTACAGCCGAAAGTCTGTCAATTTTAGGAATAAACCTGATTTCCAGTGGGGGTTAAATAATTTTGATTGCAACTGTATATAGGATGGAGGTGGTGATGTTCCTCACCCGGTTCCTGAGCTCACGGTTCTCCTCCTGTAACACGTCATATTTATGCTGCAGTTCCTCCAGTTCCACTCGGAGAACCTCGGCCTGGCTGGAGTCCAGATCTCCTGCAGACAGGTGTTGCTTTATAAAACTAACAAAACGGTCGCTAAGGATCAACAACCAACACTACAGTGCATTCTGGGTTATACACACACACACACTCACTGAACCACTGACTAAATGTGTGGATGCTGTAACAAGGGGTTAAAAGTGAAGCCAAAGTGTCTCTGAGGCCCTTTAGTGATTGGCTGCAGTAGTTTTTAGCCCCACCCACTCCCTAAAGTTATAGCTCCACAAATGATATAACATTTTAATGCTAGCCCATAGTACTGGTATTATAAATCAAGGCAGCTAATACTAGCTCAATTTTTTGGAAATTTAATACTGGCTGTAAGACCAGGGCGAAGACTAAATACCTGGTGAGGTTAGCCAGTCTCTCCGTCTATAACCAGTGGAGCATCAGTACACTTCACCAGTCAGCTGTGTAACTTACAGCCAGATCAACACGGTTTTACCCTCAAACACAGTTTGTGTCGAGTGTAAATGGTGATTATATTTTCAGTTGGTACATTACATTAGATACTTCAGTCAGTCATCACTCAAAGCTCTAAAATCTCCTCCTGACAGCGTTAAACTCAGCATAACGCTGAAAATGATATGACTGCAGTTTAATATTTGACATATTAATGAATAACTCTGTACACAGCATTCTGAGTTGCCCTTCCTGTGGTTTCTTGTTATTGGCATGTTTCAAAGAGAGATCAATCAGGTATGTCTAAACCTAGAATGAGCCCTATAGTCCCTAGTGTGCTGTCTATCTGTGTTTGTGTGAGTGAGAGAGAGTGTGAGAGAGGCTAGCGAAGGATACTCCAGGGCATTGCTGGGTTTCTCTGTCTCCTCGTATAAGGCCACCAACACTGTGAAGCGAGTGGGAGAAGGTTAGTGCTGGATGTGTGAGATTCAGGTGATATGATCATGAACATTAGCAGCACACACCATTAGTCAGACTGTCCAGAACCCCAGCCTTCTCCAGGTACCTCCTGAACTGCTCACGCTTCGACTCCGAGGCCTGGAGGACACGCACACACACAAAATCACATCAGGGTAAGGTCCCAATAGAACCTTATTCCACACTCAGGTGTTAATAAAGATTTTTACACACGGAACAGTAAACGAGTTTATTACTGTAGTATGTTTTAATACTCAGGATGTGTGTCAGGCTTTTTCAAATGTAATACCCAAAAGTGTCAAAATTTTAATCATTCACCTGAGTTTTATTAAAAAATCTGAACAGCATTTCCTTTTATTTGTGTAACTACTGAAACTAGGGCTGGGCCTAGTTGAGGACATTTCTTTGATTATATATATATATATATATATATATATATATATATATATATATACACGATATTTAAATTATCTAACAAACTGTCTGCAATACAGCAGTAAAATAAAAAAAAAACTGCAACTCATAACAAAACAGTTACATACCATTTTATTGTCTTGTGCATGAAATGTGAATAATGTGTAAACACCAGTGGTGTATTCAGGGCCAGATGCAAGTATACACTATGTGCTTACTGCCCTCCAGGGCTGTTCGTATATAATGACTTCTAATGATCAATATTAGCAGAGACCCTTGGTAAACCCACTTGTTTTGTGTTTCAGAAGTCCCAAATCTACTCGTGTTCATTTCCCCTTTAACTGGATCACCTAGTTTTATTTATTTATATTCCACCTTCCGCGCCCCTGACAACCATCATCAGTGCCATCACCGCCGTTACTGTCTGAAGACATTGTCCCACTGAAGCACTCTGGTAAAATGAATAAAAGTGCTTGAGGTGGGCTTGAAGTTACTCAGTGCTCACTGAGTGGAAATGATTCTACTCTCTTCTGTTCCTGCTGGAAAGAGATACTGAACCGAACGTGCAGATTCACTCTTTCTCCTGTGGTGCTCGAATCACCATCGTGATTTATTTATACATCCATCCCAACTGTTAGTGCTGACTTTACAGAAATCATTACATGACAGGCGACGAAATGAAACGATTCAGGAAAGCACTTCCATGTTATAGTCGTCCTGTTGGAAGGCTCAGGAGTTAAAATCCTCTCCAGTCCGTTTGAGCAGAGCGTTTTCTCTCCATCCCACTTACAGCTGTTCTGTAATGTCGGTCATTCATTTTACTGAACATTTAAATGAAGGTATTCTTCACCACATTTCCTTTATGGGTTTATCTTTTCCCCCCAACTGATTAACAACTAATTTAATATGTAGTTATTTATTCAATCTAAAATACTGTGTTGGCAAATTTACAAATAAATATTAAAAATCTGTATTGAAATTACTGCCTTAAAAAACAAATGAAGGGAAATATAAAGTATATAGTATGAAGTATATAAGGAATAATAATGAAGTTGAAATGCAGTGAGGAGTGTTTACAGTGACCTCTTCCTGTATGTCCCAATACTTACGCACTCTTACTACACACTCAAACGTAAGTACTGTTTCTGCACAGAAAGAGTACATACTTTTAGTATGTACTATACAGTAGGTAAAACAACTGGGATGCAGGGATTGGTTATTTGAGATGCATGTGTGGTTCTGTAGCTTTGATTAATGTGTTTTTTTGTTATTTATCTCACAATTGTTGTTTTCTCACACAGCTCTACACACTGACAGCACTCCAGAGGAATGAAGCTATACATGACTGATAAAGCAACTAAATGGGGCTACAAGAGACACTGAGAGGATACTGTGTGGACTCTGGGAAAACATTGCTTGGCCAAGAAGAGGAAACCTTCTAAGCACAGGTTTATACAGAATGCTGGAAGCCCAGGTATGTGTTCTGTGTAAAGGATGGCAGAGCACCTGTGATACGAGATCTAGAGAAGCTCATGTCCAGACTGCTGGATTTACGGTGCAGGTATACAGTAGGACAGAAAAGGTGGACAGGAGTTGGCCACTTGGAGAGGTTGTGAGGACACCTAATGGCACTTTCAGACATTACCTTACACACCTGGCCCGAGTTTGTGAGCAAAAACAACGTAACGAATGATTTTTTACAACATCCAGAAAACATCCAGAATTTCACTTTACATCACAACTTAAACGATGTAGGCTGGGGGCAACATTTCTGTGTGCATTCCCAGGTCATAATTATTTTAAAAATTGAACAAAATAAAATAATTTAACTAGGGATGCACCGAAATGAAAAACGTTTTATTTCCATTTATTTTGCCATTTTTTTCACCATCACATGAATTGAATGGTCAAAATGTGCTTTTTACTAGTTTGAAAAATCTATTACATAAACTACAATATCAAAATATTTCGCACTTTATTCGGCCTTTCACTTCTTTCGGTTGCCGAACAGTCGGTGCATCCCTAAATCCCCCCATGGTCTCGAATGATCTCTGTACACGTGGAGACAGTAAGATGTAAAGAGCAGGAGAGGAGTCGGCCTTGTCTCTGAACACACCGCCGGCCACAGGTGCGTCATTAACGGACTCAGGTGTGTTAGACCAGGTAATTGTGTAGAAATGTCATTAAGGAGCACAGTCTTGCCTTATAAAATGCCTAAATTCCATCAACAGCGTATTAAATAGTGAGCAGAGGGGGTTTTATATCTGAAAGAATATTATTTGATATTATCTCGATATAAACCAAAAATTTAATAAGTCTCTTATTTTATTGCTTCATTTAAATATAAAATGTAGAATCTTTTACATTTCTTTGTAGAACAGTTAAGATCACCGTCAATAAGAAGAGGTATCAAAATAGCGCACTTTAAACGAATAAAATGAGATATTATGTATACAAACAGCGCGAGCCCTATATGCTAGTTTAGTTTAGCATGGATAAGAATGCTAATGACGCGGAACACATGCACTACATTACACTACACTGCTATCTACAGCGGGTAGAAACCCCCGTTAGGACTCTTCATGAACGATACTTACTCGGTAATGTGCCATTTCTATTGAAATTCTGTAGAATACACGACTATCTCCTGGCTACCTGGGGTTGAACTGTCTCCGCGACGCGCATGCGCACTGACAGCGAGACTGGTGCGCGTTCACGGTAGACAACAGGCCGTTGCCGTTGGTTACTGTCGGACCAATCAGATAAGCGTTCAGCCATGACAGCTGTGTTAGCAAAAACACTGAAGAATACCGGCCCTGTAGCCGTCTTAGCCATCCATCCATCCATCTTCTACCGCTTACTCCTTCAGGGTCACGGGGAACCTGGAGCCTATCACAGGAATCAATAGACTGGAATGGCCAATCATAGCGCAACTAGTGTTAACAAGGCGAGATCTCGGGCCGCCATCTTGCTAGGTGCTACATGGATATATGCTTCACACTGAGATATTGAGACATATCCTTATATACAAATTTGGCCAAGATCACATTGAATTATTGTTCAATGCGGTACGACGTTATGATAAGCAAATTATTATAATTTAATATATTCCAAGTTTATTTGTTTAATGTTGAATTTAGAACTTTCAATTGTTGCTATTTTAACAATTGATCTTTGATTTAATTTGCTATATTGATGAATGGTGTGTGTAATAACATAATTATAGCGATAAGGTACTAAAACTCTAATGATAAGTGTCATTGATAACAATAAACATTTTACAAAGGAGAGCCACTGTTATAAGAGGTGGTATAGTCAAATTTATTAATTTTACTTTAAAATACTTTTAAATATCCTGAATTTAAGTTTTATAATTCATTATTGATAATTGGTTATGTACATCATACATAATGATTTTCAATTTGTAAAAAATGTAGAAAAATACAGATATATATATTTAACATGCATATAATACAAAAATGACCTGAATGGTAATTTCTAGGAGGTTGGTGTAACAATCCCACTGCTGCACATTTCAAAGCCACATTTAAACGTCTGATCACAAGATGTGGGGCCCTAGCCGCAGGAGCATCAGGGAACTGCACATCCTTTGGTGATACAGACCTGGTACAGGCTCTTCAGGGTCCAACACTTTAATCAGGTAATGAAACACTGCAGAACTAGTTTCAATAATTACACATACTATTACCTACAGTTGCCATATTCAACTTTACTTTAAAAAAGTTCAATATTTGACTACCATGTCTGTTAAAAACTTAACTAGCTAACTTATATTGTATATTATTATATAGTATAACATTATATAGTCTATCACAGGGCACAATCACATACACACTCATTCATACACTACGGACAATTTAAACACACCAATCAACCTACTATGCATGTCTTTATGTCTTTGGACTGGGGGAGGAAACCGGAGTACCCGGAGGAAACCCCCACAGCACGGGGAGAACATGCAAACTCCACACACACATGGCCCTGGCGGGAATCGAACCCTGGACCCTGGAGGTGTGAGGCAAACGTGCTAACCACCGTGCGCCCCCAGTATTAGTGTAGTGTTCCTAATAAAGTGATTGGTGAGTGTATATATAATTGATTTTGTACGTTCAGAATGATTTCCTGTTGTTTTGGTTGTTTTTTATGTTCTAAACATGTAAAGATGACAGCTCCTGACTATTTGTGTTACATTTACAGTCTTGGAGCCTGAGCGCCAGAACCTTCACAGATAACAGTGTTCTTTAAGACCTTCAACTAGGAACTAACAAATCTGACCCAGCTGATGGTTTTACTGTCCCGGTCATCCTAAATAAATAAAATGAAAAGAAAAACAGGAGTCCCGGCATCCCGTTTTAATATGACCCTGAAGATAAGATTAAGCGTCACCCTTCACACTGAATTAACCATTTTTATTAATGAATGTATTAAACGTGTCTTCTCAGAGGAAGATCTCAGGAGAGTTAATATTGATTCTCATTTGTGTTCATTTTGATACCAACATTTTACACGAACGTGTCTCATAAATTCCGTAAGAGAAACAGAATGAGAAAAAGAGATCTGATCATTTGTCTGAGATTAAAGGATGTTAAACTAAGAGAACCGAGAGAACACTCAAACATCAGCAGAATTTAAACAGATGCTCCTAATCACCAGGCAAGAACTAAACATCATTGCACCACCTGAGAACTTTTTTATTAATAATTGAGTAAAAGGGAATGGAAGCAAAATCTCTCTCTCTATTTTACACACACACACACACACACACACACACACACATACACACACACACACATGTTTGTGTGTGTGTGTGTATACATATGTGTATGTGTGTATGTATATATACAGTATCTCACAAAAGTAAGTACACCCCTCACATGTGGGTAAATATTTGATGATACCTTTTCATGTGACAACACTGAAGAAATGACACTTTGCTACAATGTAAAGTAGTGAGTGTACAGCTTGTGTAACAGTGTACATTTACTGTCCCCTCAGGATAACTCAACACACAGATATTTATGTCTAAACTGCTGGCAACAAAAGTGAGTACACCCCTAAGTGAACATGTCCAAATTGGGCCCGAAGTGTCAATATTTTGTGTGGTACCATTATTTTCCAGCACTGCCTTAACCCTCTTGGGCATTTCTTCAGTGTTGTCACATGAAAAGATATCATCAAATATTTACAAACATGTGAGGGGTGTACTAACTTTTGTGAGATACTGTATAACCTGAGTGTCAGAAAAAACATGTCTTTTATGACCTTCAACTAGCAAAACACACACACACAGACAAACACACACCCATGCACGCACGCACGCACATTGTACAAAGATAACTTTGTTTCAGTTGAATGGGATTCAGCAGTGAACTTTGCTTACAGCCATCAGGTTTGTGTTTAAGAAGAAGGTTAGAGTAAAATTAATCCAGAACTTAAATTTAAAAATTAAACGAGAATTAATGTAGACCTTTAATCACATTCTCTCCCCACATATCAAGGCACACGTCAGACCCCGCTGGTAATCATAAATAGATAAAATAAAAAGATCCTCTTTAAAAATGACCCTGAAAATAACTTGCTCTATGCTTCTCTAAACAACTTTTTATCTTCTCATCTCCATGAGATAAAGTAAAGTCAAGTTCAAACCTCCAAACTAAACTGCTTTTACAGTCATAAACTAAAGCAGCACAAACACTTTCACTATTGTTTCATCTGCTTCAAGACTAAAGAAACTATCACCACTGCAACAATATATTTATTTCCTTTTATACACAGTAAACACATACAGTTTTATTCAGGTTTACATTCAGGTCACAAAGAAAAACAACCCATCATCATCATGCAAACATCATTCCATCCGAAAAGTATGGTGGAGGAAACATTATGATTTGGTGCATCAGGGCCTGGCCATCTTGCAATCATTGCGGGGAAAATGAATTCTGTTTGCTCTATATATGCTTCCCCTTGGTTGCATCATTCAGAAACACATCTTATCATATCACTGTTATGCTGACTGTCACATACTGTATGGGAAGGACAGAAGCAAGTGCAGGTATGTCAGTGTAATGAAACAACAAGAAGTCCAAAGGATCAGGCAGAAGGCAATAATCATGAACAGGCAGAGGTCAGGCAAACAGCACAAACAGGGCAGGGCAAAGAGACAAAGTTGCGAACATAAACAAAGTCAAATACCAGAATAAAAAGACATGGTCTAAAGCTTGGTAAAGGCAGAAACAGAATGTAACTTCGCAAAGAGTGAATGCATAGAAGGTCCTTTTAAACTTTGGTAATGTGTGTGCTGTGAACTCAATGCAGGTGTGCATGATTAGAATGAAGGCGAGTGCTCTGGAAACTGCGGTCCATGGTGGCAATGTTTGAGCACAGAGGCAGAATGAGATCCTAAGCAGAGCAGGAAAGCAGAGCAACATCCTCAATGGTGTGGTAAATTGGAGCAACGTCTGTAGAGAAGCCTGGCATAGTGACATCCGAGGCTGAGTAGGGAAGCAAAGCGGAGCTTTTGGCTGCAATGAGAGGCGGAGAAAGGCGGAGAAAGGCAGAGCTTCCTCAGCTGAACAGGGAGGCTGAGTGGAGTCCTCAGCTGTATAGGGATGCTGAGCAGCATTTTCAGTCATAAAAAGAGGCCAAGCATTGTTGTCCATCGACTTTGTAGGCTGCACTGAACATGTCGTCAGTCTCAAGCGTGAGAATAACTTGGTTGGTTGTCACGTCAGCTTTAGGCATGAGAATTTGGGAGGCCGTCTCTTCGCCCTCAGAGATGAACACGGCTTGGGAGGCCATCTTGTCAACCTGGAGCTCTGGAGATGAGACAACCTCCTGGGTCTCATGCTGGAGCTCTGGGGAGAATGTCACCATTTTGACCTCCAACTGGACCTCTGGAGCTGAGGTCACCAAATTGATCTCAGACAAGTTTTCAGCCAGTGATGCCACCTCATAGGTCTCATGCTGGAACTCTGGAGATGAGACAACCTCCTGGGTCTTGTGCTGGAGCTCTGGGGAGAATGTCACCATTTTGACTTCCAACTGGAGCTCTGGTGCTGAGACCACCTTGTGGGTCACAAGCTGGAGCTCTGTAGATGAGGTCACCATGTTGAACTCCAGCTGGAGCTCTGCAGGTGCGACCACCTCGTGGGTCTTAGGCTGGAGCTCTGGAGATGAGGTCGCCACGTTGAACTCCGGCTGTAATTTGGCAGGTGAGACCACCTCGTGGGTCTCAAGTTCGGGCTCTGGAGAGGAGGTCATCTTGTAGTAGGTGGTGATTGGCCTCGAAGGTTCATTCATGACACTGCCTCCCCCCCAAAAAAACATCCAAGTTGGAGGTGTACTCTGGGATGTGTTGGGGGTGTACTCCCAAGCTCCTTTATCAATAGTCCCACAAACTGAGTTACAATGTGAAGACCCTTGAATTCTGTATGGCCCAGACTCTCCACCCACTGGCAGGCTTGGCCAACGAGTTGGGAGAGTATGAAACCCAGCCACTGCCTCTGGTCAGGCTTGGGGTGCGCTAGGCTTAAAAAATGTCATTGGCAATCAAAGAGAAAATATTCAGAGTATCCAAAAAAATCCACCATAAGGCCCTGGGGGATCCATGGCAACCCATTGAGGAAGCCCGATAGAGGTGAGTCTCAGTAGGGTGTTCTGTATTACCTTGCTATGATGTCTCCTTCACTTTCCTGCTGCTTCCATGTTATCGGCAAACTATTCTGTCACGTATTGGATGGGAAGGACATAAGCAAGTGCAGGTATGGAAGTTTAATTAAACAACAAGAAGTCCAAAGGATAAGGCAGAAGACAATAATCCTGAACAGGTAGAGGTCAGGTGATCAGGCAAACAGCACAGACAGGGCAGGGCAAAGAGACAAAGTTGTAAACGTAAGCAAAGTCAAAACACCAGAATAAACAGACAAGATCTAAGGCTTGGTAAAGACAGAGACAGAATGCAACTGCACATATATTTCACAAAGAGTGAATGCATAGAAGGTCCTTTTAAACTGTGTTACTGATTGTGCTGTTAATTGGATGCAGGTGTGCATGATTAGAATGAAGTCGAGTGTTCTGGGAATTGCGGTCTATGGTGGCCATGTTTGTAGGCCGCAGTGCAGGATGGGAAATGTAGTCACTGTTTTGCTGTGATATGACACTTACGACACAGCTTAATAGTGATTAAACTGCAACAATCATTGTCAATCAGTTAGATCCTCTGTCTACCAATGTACACAATTGCATCAAAAACCTTGGGGTCTTTCTAGATCCAGCATTGTGTTTTGATAAGCAGATCAGTGTTTTTTTCAGCTGAGATCTATTGCTAAAAATCAAGAAAATGCTCTCTACGAAGGACCTGGAAACAGTTATTCATGCTTTTTATAACATCAAGATTAGACTACTGTTATTCCCTCTATTTTGGATTGCCTAAAACTACTCTCAATACCTTAAAAATGGTTTAAAATGTAGTGGGTAGATTATTGACTGGCACCAGAAAACATGAGAACTGTCCTTGCCTCTTTACACTGGCTGCCAGTAAAGCTTTACATGGACTTGCACCCCAGTACTTATGTGATCTCCTTACCCATAACACTGCCTCAAGATCTCTTTGATTATCCAGTTAACTCCTCCTTTCAGTCCCAGGTTCACGTTTTAAAGCCAAAGGTTTTCTCAGTATGTGCTCCCAAACTCTGGTGTAGTCTTCCTTTTCTGATTAGATCTTTGACCTACGATTTGGATTTGTCTGCCTGCCTCTCTACATTAAAAGCTTTAACTGCACTTGCATCCATCTCTACACTGATTACACGAAATGCATTTACTAGAATAACAGGAGTAGGCACGACCATTAGGTTTCATTACTCTCTATGTATCTAACAGACCTTTAACAAACCTTTAACAAACTGAAGAATAGTTGTTCTGCATTTGTTATGACTGATCTATTGACTGGATAAAAAGTCCCCTCCTATTATATACAATGTCCTGAATATCATTAATGACATCAATCACATGTAGTTAGTTAGCATTGACTAACGTTTTTCATTTTTCTGTACTAAATTTGCTGAATTTTCAAAGACACCATAAAATTGTCTAAAAAAAAGAACACTTATTTTTTTATTATTATTTTAATTTTTTATTTTTTCTGAATCAAGTGTTTTAGTAAAAATGATCAGAAGCAGTTCAAAACTGTCCAACTAGGAGGGGCCATAACTAGAAGTCCAGATTAGGAGAATTTTAGATACATTTTTATGTGATATTGCACAAAGAAATTAATTTTATTTCTAATTTAATTAAATTTTATTTATTTATTATTTACCTTTCAGTTCGTAGGACACTTCTGATTTACAGCCTTAAGTATTTATCTAAAAGCATATAATTAAGTAAATATAGTGAACTATTCAACTATTCTAAAAGTAAAAGTGAGTAACATATCTAGACAGCTTGTAGTTTTGATGTTAACTGTCTGGATGTCATAGATAATAAAATAAAATAAAAATTAAATAAAGAGATAAACAGAAGTCCAAGCATAGTCTTCTAATATAACCCTGAAGATAAGTTTGTCTCCTCTTCTCTAAACAATATTCATAATATTTATACTTACTTTTATCCAAAGTGATTTACTGTATATTTGAGCAGAAGAGGGTTAAGGTCTTGCTCAAGGACGTGACAGTGGACCAGGATTAACACTCAGATCCTTCTGACCAGTAGTCCAGAGTCATAACTTCTCAACACCACTGCCCAATATCATCGGCATACGTTTAAGCTTTTTATAAAACTTATGTCTTTTAGTACACAGAGTATTATAAGACTCTTAATCTCAATTCAATTCAGTTTTACTTGAATAGCGCCTTTAACAATGGACATTGTCTCAAAGCAGCTTTACAGAAACATATAAACAGGGGAATAGAATCATATCCACTAAAGACCAAGATTCCTCCACAGTTGATGAAAGCACTGAACTCTTAACCCTCTCAACCATTCCAGCACCACAGAAACACCACAGACACTAACAATAACAACCTCCAACACCACATACACTAACAATAACAACCTCCAACACCACAGACACTACCATTAACAACCTCCAACACCACAGACACTACCATTAACAACCTCCAACACCACAGACACTAACAATAACAACCTCCAACACCACAGACACTAACAATAACAACCTCCAACACCACAGACACTAACAATAACAACCTCCAACACCACAGACACTACCATTAACAACCTCCAACACCACAGACACTACCATTAACAACCTCCAACACCACAGACACTAACAATAACAACCTCCAACACCACAGACACTAACAATAACAACCTCCAACACCACAGGCACTAACAATAACAACCTCCAACACCACAGACACTAACAATAACAACCTCCAACACCACATACACTACCATTAACAACCTCCAACACCACAGACATTAAGAATAACAACCTCCAACACCACAGACACTAATATTAACAACCTCCAACACCACAGACACTAACAATAACAACCTCCAACACCACATACACTACCATTAACAACCTCCAACACCACAGACACTAACAATAACAACCTCCAACACCACAGACACTACCATTAACAACCTCCAACACCACATACACTACCATTAACAACCTCCAACACCACAGACACTAACAATAACAACCTCCAACACCACAGACACTAACAATAACAACCTCCAACACCACAGACACTACCATTAACAACCTCCAACACCACAGACACTAACAATAACAACCTCCAACACCACAGACACTACCATTAACAACCTCCAACACCACATACACTACCATTAACAACCTCCAACACCACAGACACTACCATTAACAACCTCCAACACCACAGACATTAAAATTAACAACTTCCAAAACCACAGACATTGACAATAACAACCTCCAACACCACAGACACTAACAATAACAACCACCAACACCACATACACTACCATTAACAACCTCCAACACCACAGACACTAACAATAACAACCTCCAACACCACATACACTAACAATAACAACCTCCAACACCACATACACTAACAATAACAACCTCCAACACCACAGACACTAACAATAACAATATGCAACACCACATACACTAACAATACTAACCTCCAACACCACATACACTAACAATACTAACCTCCAACACCACATACACTAACAATAACAACCTCCAACACCACAGACACTAACAATAACAACCTCCAACACCACAGACACTAACAATAACAACCTCCAACACGACATACACTAACAATAACAACCTCCAACACCACAGACACTAATATAAACAACCTCCAACACCACAGACACTAACAATAACAACCTCCAACACCACAGACACTACCATTAACAACCTCCAACACCACAGACACTAACAATAACAACCTCCAACACCACATACACTAACAATAACAACCTCCAACACCACATACACTAACAATAACAACCTCCAACACCACATACACTAACAATAACAACCTCCAACACCACATACACTAACAATAACAACCTCCAACACCACATACACTAACAATAACAACATGCAACACCACATACACTAACAATACTAACCTCCAACACCACATACACTAACAATAACAACCTCCAACACCACAGACACTAACAATAACAACCTCCAACACCACATACACTACCATTAACAACCTCCAACACCACAGACACTAACAATAACAACCTCCAACACGACATACACTAACAATAACAACCTCCAACACCACAGACACTAATATTAACAACCTCCAAAACCACAGACACTAACAATAACAACCACCAACACCACATACACTACCATTAACAACCTCCAACACCACAGACACTAACAATAACAACCTCCAACACCACATACACTAACAATAACAACCTCCAACACCACATACACTAACAATAACAACCTCCAACACCACATACACTAACAATAACAACATGCAACACCACATACACTAACAATACTAACCTCCAACACCACATACACTAACAATAACAACCTCCAACACCACAGACACTAACAATAACAACCTCCAACACCACATACACTACCATTAACAACCTCCAACACCACAGACACTAACAATAACAACCTCCAACACGACATACACTAACAATAACAACCTCCAACACCACAGACACTAATATTAACAACCTCCAACACCACAGACACTAACAATAACAACCTCCAACACCACAGACACTACCATTAACAACCTCCAACACCACAGACACTAACAATAACAACCTCCAACACCACATACACTAACAATAACAACCTCCAACACCACATACACTAACAATAACAACCTCCAACACCACATACACTAACAATAACAACATGCAACACCACATACACTAACAATACTAACCTCCAACACGACATACACTAACAATAACAACCTCCAACACCACAGACACTAATATTAACAACCTCCAACACCACAGACACTAACAATAACAACCTCCAACACCACAGACACTACCATTAACAACCTCCAACACCACAGACACTAACAATAACAACCTCCAACACCACCGACACTAACAATAACAACCTCCAACACCACATACACTACTATTAACAACCTCCAACACCACATACACTAACAATAACAACCTCCAACACCACATACACTACCATTAACAACCTCCAACACCACAGACACTAACAATAACAACCTCCAACACCACAGACACTACCATTAACAACATGCAACACCACAGACACTAACAATAACAACCTCCAACACCACAGACACTACCATTAACAACCTCCAAAACCACATACACTAACAATAACAACCTCCAACACCACAGACACTAACAATAACAACCTCCCACACCACAGACACTAACAATAACAACCTCCAACACCACATACACTACCATTAACAACCTCCAACACTACAGACACTAACAATAACAACCTCCAACACCACATACACTACCATTAACAACCTCCAACACCACAGACACTAACAATAACAACCTCCAACACCACATACACTACCATTAACAACCTCCAAAACCACATACACTAACAATAACAACCTCCAACACCACATACACTAACAATAACAACCTCCAACACCACAGACACTAATAATAACAACCTCCAACACCACAGACACTAACAATAACAACCTCCAACACCACAGACACTAATATTAACAACCTCCAACACCACAGACACTACCATTAACAACCTCCAACACCACAGACACTAACAATAACAACCTCCAACACCACAGACACTAACAATAACAACCTCCAACACCACAGACACTACTATTAACAACCTCCAACACCACATACACTAACATTAACAACCTCCAACACCACAGACACTAACAATAACAACCTCCAACACCACAGACACTAACAATAACAACCTCCAACACCACAGACACTAATATTAACAACCTCCAACACCACAGACACTACCAATAACAACCTCCAACACCACAGACACAAACAATAAAAACCTCCAACACCACAGACACTATCAATAACAACCTCCAACACCACAGACACTACTATTAACAACCTCCAACACCACATACACTAACATTAACAACCTCCAACACCACAGACACTAATATTAACAACCTCCAACACCACAGACACTAACAATAACAACCTCCAACACCACAGACACTAACAATAACAACCTCCCACACCACAGACACTAACAATACCAACCTCCAACACCACATACACTACCATTAACAACCTCCAACACCACATACACTAACAATAACAACCTCCAACACCACATACACTAACAATACTAACCTCCAACACGACATACACTAACAATAACAACCTCCAACACCATACATTTACATTTACATTTATTCATTTAGCAGACGCTTTTATCCAAAGCGACTTACAAATAAGCAAAGCGATATATCAAGCAGGGAACAATACAAGTAGTGCTACTATACAAGATCCATTAATTGAATACCAGAGGAAGCAAAGTGTACAGAGTAGAGGTGTAAGTGCAATTTTTTTTTTTTTTTTTTTTTTTTTTATTTTTTTTTGGAGATGGTTAGGTGTTCCCGGAAAAGGTGGGTCTTTAGCTGTTTTTTGAAGATAGTGAGAGACTCTGCAGTCCGGATTGAGGACGGAAGAGCATTCCACCACTGGGGGTAACGTATGTGTGAGGTTCTGGAAAGGGACCTTACGCCTCGCTGAGTGGGAACTACTAAACGTCGGTCGCTAGTCGATCGAAGATTGCGAGAGGGAATGTATGCCTTCAGGAGAGAGTTGAGGTAGGAGGGTGCACACAGGGGAACACCACATACACTAACAATACTAACCTCCAACACCACATACACTAACAATAACAACCTCCAACACCACAGACACTAACAATAACAACATCCAACACCACATACACTACCATTAACAACCTCCAACACCACAGACACTAACAATAACAACCTCCAACACCACAGACACTAAAATAACAACCTCCAACCCACACACACTATACCAACACCACATACACTACATTACAACCCCAACACCACATACATACAATAACACCTCCAACACCACATACACTAACAATACTAACCTCCAACACCACATACACTAACAATAACAACCTCCAACACCAGACACTAACAATAACAACCTCCAACACCACATACACTACCATTAACAACCTCCAAGACCACAGACACTAACAATAACAACCTCCAACACCACAGACACTAACAATAACAACCTCCAACACCACATACACTACTATTAACAACCTCCAACACCACATACATAAAATAACAACCTCCAAGACCACATACACTACATTAACAACCCCAACACAAGACACTAACAATAACAACCTCCAACACCACAGACACTACATTAACAACCTGCAACCACCAATACACTAACAATAACAACCTCCAACACCACATACACTAACAATAACAACCTCCAACACCACAGACACTAACAATAACAACCTCCAACACCACAGACACTAAGATTAACAACAACCTCCAACACCACAGACACTAACAATAACAACCTCCAACACCACAGGCACTAAGATTAACAACAACCTCCAACACCACAGACACTAACAATAACAACCTCCAACACCACAGACACTAAGATTAACAACAACCTCCAACACCACAGACACTAACAATAACAACCTCCAACACCACAGACACTAAGATTAACAACAACCTGCAACACCACAGACACTAACAGTGGTACCTCCTCAGTAATCTGAATGATGTTTAGTTCTTGCCTGGTGATTAGGAGCCTCTGTTTAAATCCTGCTGATGTTTGAGTGTTCTCTCGTTCTCTTAGTTTACCCTCCTTTAATCTGAGAAAACTGAACACATCTCTTTTTCTCATTCTGTTTCTCTTACGGAATTTATGAGACACGTTCCTGCTAATGTTGGTATGAAAATGAACACAAGTGAGAATCAATATTAATTCTCCTGAGATCTTCCTCTGAGAAGACATGTTTAATACATTCATTAATAAAAATGGTTAAGTCAGTCTGAAGGGTGCAGCTTAAAGGCATGGAGATAATGAGATAATGCAGTTGTTTAGAGAAGTAGAGAGGAATTTATCTTCAGGGTCATACTAAAACGGGATGCCAGGACTCCTGTTTTTCTTTTAATTTAATTTATTATTATATATATTATTTTATATATTAATTCTTATCTGTGAAGATTCTGGGGCTTCGGCTCCGAGCTGTAAAAGTTACACAAGCAGCCAGAAGCTCTCGCCTGTCCATGTTCAGAATAATAATAATAATAATGGGGAAACAAATAGGAAATCATTATGTTTGTACAATATCAATTATAAATACATCCCTCATGGGGTATTCAACATTATCAAGCATGACTTCATTTCCAAGCTGCACAATCTCTGTTTTTCCATTTTTCAGACGATTTTCTGTTTATTTGACCTGAAATGTCTTTCCTACTTAAAACCAGAATAAAAACCATTTTCTCCTCAGCGTTCCTGTACAATATAATCTCCTGGTTCCTGATAGACTTTAGTCCATGACCATCACAGATTAAAAGAGCAAACACACAATCAGTGTCGTGAGATGTGCAGAATAAACATCACTCCCTCTTCATATAAAAAGCAACAGAACTGAATGAAACACATCGAGGAGGAGGAGGAGTGCAGCACATCACTGCTGGAAGTATGGCGTTACATTGTGCGGCTAATTCCAGCAGCTATGCTAATCTGTTTAAACTCAGCATCACCATTCTTAACTGAGTACAGGAAGACTAGAGACTACAATGGAGAACACTCTCAAGGTAGGAAAAGAGGTTTTGTTTTTATAGGATTGAATGGATTGACATGAATTTGGTGTGTAAGCTGAAGGTGTGTAGAGGAATGGGATTCGAGTTTTTAATTAGTGCATGTAAGAACGTTTATACTGCTTTTGTTCTCAAACCCATTTTAGTAGGAAATGGCTAAAACATGTTGTATTAGAGTTAAAGTTAGCTGTGAGAAAATCTGCCTTCTACATTTAACGAAGAAGGAAATGAACGTGGAATTGTTCAGGAGGATTTTTTTGAGAGAAAACTTTGAGGTCTACTGATTGACGTGTGTTCTGTGAGTGAATTCAGCCTCAAATTTAATATTACACTGTAATAGATATCACATCGAATATCTACTTGTCTGTCTCTAGCATACTGAAAAACTCTTAACTATCCAGAGAACCCTTAAAGAATTGTTTTCTCTGAGACAGAACTTACTCTTATGCACTTCTAACGGAGCGGAATTATGATGATCTCTGTATATGTTCCTAACTTGTCTTTGTGGAAGTTTTCATCACCACAGATGAAGTGCTGAAGATACTGAAACATGGTTTTCCTCCACAGGACTGCAGAATGATCACACAACCATCCTATTTTACTGTGACAGTGAAAGTGTGATTATTGGAGTTTCTCCAACTCGATACACTGACGTGTACCTGCAGATAGGTAAGGCCACCTTCACACTCCTGGCTAATCCAGCAGCTCTAACTTACTGTGTGTGAGTGTTAGCATGTATTATTATGAGTGAGCTTAAGTTCTGTTCCGAATCTGATCCATGTGAACTACCAGCCAAAGCTCTCTAAGAACAACTGTGATAGAACTGACCATATTATTAATAATGTAATGAAAATGAAGCCCAACACGCAGTTACTGTATGTTTACTTATTTCACATATCTGATAACCATTTAGACATTCCAGGATATTTGTACACATAAACCACCTGTTAGACATTCAGTATCAATGAACAAGTTCAGTAAGAACATCACTCACAGTTGATTATTGTGACTCTATATACTGAAAAGTAAAGTTTCCGACCCATGCTCTTCACTCTGAATGACTCACATGGTTATATTTCTCTTCACAGATGATTGGAAGAAGACTTCTATCAGTCAGCTGCTGGAGGAGTGCAGTCATGTTGAGCTGCAGTCGACTTCTCTGGTCAGAATCTTCTACAAAGGCTGCTCCTTGCAAAACTGGGTGAGATTCATTTTCATCTTATCGTTGGTCTGAAATGAAATTTTAAGTGCATGGGGTTCATGGTGAACTTTCTTCACCTCAGCTTGGCCATGAGAAGCAGTACACAGTGAAACTGGGTGATCTGAATGAGGACACCATACAAACCCAAACCTGTCCATCATCTACAGCTGGATCAATTCAGGTTCCTGCTGTTAAGTGTGAAAGTGCCAACATGATTGTAACGCTAGCTGCTAAGGAGCTAAAAGAGGCGAGATTTTTGGGTAAGTTAACCTCTACAGATTATTAAATAACAATGCATAATAATGAATTATAATTCAGAGAGCTGTGGATGGTACCATGTGTGGATGGTACCATTATATATTGCTGTGCACATATTAAACATACGGGTTTTACTTTTCCAGATCTGGATGCGTCTTCTTTGAAAGAAAAGATCATGACTGAGAAAAATGGTTTAACACAATGGAAAGATGGAGAGAACCTTGTTGTTCAAGTGGAGAACCCCATGAAGGAGGTACTGTTAGCCAGTAATTTTTTTTTAAACTATGCTAAAAGTTATTTACACAGCTAAAAACAATAACATTCTACACTCTAGAACACCATTGTGCATGTGTGTGTCTGTGTGTGTGAGTGTGTGTGTGTGTGTGTGTGTGTGTGTGTGTGAGTGTGAGTGTGTGTGTGTGTGTGAGTGTGAGTGTGGTGTGTGTGTGTGTGTGTGTGTGTGCATGAATATTTTATTGAATAGTATGTACTTTACTGGCTTTACTGGTTATATTTATAGTTATAAGAAAAAATATAATTATAGTTATATTTAAGATGATTAATAAAGTGTAGTTATAGTTATATTTAAAGTGATAATTGTACTTATGGCTAAAGTCATAGCGATAGCTATAAGTATAGTTATGTTGAGTTATAGCTATAGGTGTAATTAATGTAACGCAACTGCTGATGAAATATTACAGAAACATCACTGAAATGGGAAAAATAAATTATAGTCCATATTAAGGTGTCATTCTGTGTGTTTTATTATGAATGCAACACTACCAACAGCAGTTGCATTCATAATAAAAACACAGAATGACACCTTAATATGGACTATTTAAATAAAATCCAAAATAATCCCATTTAAAACAAATAGCCACAAATTAGACCATGTCGATGCCAAAAGCACAACTTTTATTTTGAAAATTTTGAATGAAAAAAGAAACGCGGTGCTTAGTTGCTCTAGCCCACTGATACAAGCTGCCCCTGGTCAAAACTATAGTCACAGCTGTATAGCATTAATGATAGCATTACAGCTGTATAGCATTCTAGGTTTATGCATAACTATAGTTTTAGATATAATTATAGTTATATCTATAGCTATAGATATAGATGTTTATAGTGATAGTTATCGTTAAATTGATTTGTAATGATAGGTATAGCTATAGATGTAGTTAAACTTATCATGATAGCTACAATTAGAATTGTAGTTATATTGAGAAATATTTATATCTACAGTTATAGCTTCATTAAAAGTCATGGGTATAGTTATAAATACAGTTATGGTTATAGTTAAAGCTATAGTTATACTCTAGTTATAGTGACTGCCATAGTTATGAACATACATTTATTTCATTTGGCAGATACCCTTATCCAAATTGACTTACATTTTTTTTTTTTTATAAGTCTGAGCAGTTGAGGGTTAAGGGCCTTGCTCAAGAGCCCAACAGTGGTGGCTTGGCAGTGCTGGGATTTGAGCTCACGAGCGTTTGATCAATAGTCCGATGTCTTAACTACTTTGCTACCACTGCCCCTAATAGCTAAACGGATATGTAGACATTTGTGACAGCTGAAGTTATAGTACAAGTTATCATTACAGTAATTTATAGCTAATGGTATACTCATACTCAGTTATAGTTATAATTATACCTACAGTTATACTCATGGCTGTACAGTAGTTATAGTTTTAGTTAGGGAAATACAAATAGCTATAGCTATATCCATGTAATAATACCTTCGTGCAGCAGAAATATTGAGTGACAAGTAGAAGCAGAAAAAAGTCACATAGCTGCAGTTATAGCTATAGTTTAAAGCTAATGCCATAGTTATAGTTTTATTTATAGTGATAACAAGAGTTAGGTATAGTTATAGTTATGGATACAAATATAGTTACAGCTATAACTACATTTATAGTTATATAGTTGCTGTTACTCTTAATCCGATTTGTGTTTACTTCAAGTATGACTTTAGCCGGATTAAGGTCGTCAATAATCACTGTTTACATGCTAGTTTCTTAATTGGAGTATCGTCTTAATTTGGTTAATATCAGATTATTGTTGTCCATGTAAACATACTGAATGTTTAAGCCTTTATTTGTCACATGTACATTACAGCGAAGTGATATATCACATATCCCAGCTTGTTAGGAAGTTAGGGTCAGAGCGCACAGTCAGCCATGGTACATGCATTAAGGGTTAAGGGCTTTGCTCAAGGGCCCAACAGTGGCAGCTTGGCAGTGCTGGGCTTTGATCAGTAACCCAGAGCGTATATACAAATAGCTATAGTTTGCTTATAGGTATATTCATAGCTATATTTTATAGTAAAGGATATAGCTATAGCTAACATTCTAATTATAGTTACAGCTATCACTATAGTCACAGTAATAGTTATAGCTAGTATTATAGTGACTGCTACAGTTATATCTATTACTGACAGTTACATTCATATTTATAACTACAGTAATAATTATACCTACAGTTATAGTAATGGTTAGAGTTATAGTAATATGTATAGCTATTACCAGGTTTGGGGAGTAACAGAATAGAATAGCATTACTTAATCAGGATACAAAAAACTTGTAACTGTAATCCATTACAGTTATGTCAAAAAACAAAGTAATCAGATTACAGGTACATTTTTTTTTTAAAAAATGGGAATACTATCAGGATTTTAAAGATTTTTTAAAAATTTCTAAAGATTTATTAAAACAAAAAAATGAATCTTTTGACAGAACACAATACAGCAGCTGCTTGATTATGGTTCTGGTTATCTCTCACCAGCTGTGACTCACATGTACAACCTCCTGGTGCATGCTCTAATAAATTTTGTGCAAAGTTAATTTGATAGAAATGAACACAAATTGTTCTCTGAAACGCTAAATATGTATTTCTAAATATGAGGAACTGTCCGGGATTTGACTGTAGTTTCATTATGATGTGTTTATGGTCTGATACGGCAACATGTATGCACATATTTGCATTGCTTTAACCCTCGCTGTAATTCCCACCACTGAACAAGCACCATGAGAACCATGTGGCCATGTGTGGATAGAACAGTCAGAGTCACAGCTATTGCTATACTCATTTATAGTTATATTCATATTAACAGTTGTAGCTGTAATAGTTACAATTATGCCTACAGTGTTGTTATTGCTCTCTGAGCTTTTTATTAGCCATGAACACTGGTGCTTGTAAGTTTGTGACCCCTTTAGAATTTTCTCCGTTTCCGCATAAATATGACCTAGTGTACATACACCAGTATAGTCTAGCTAGATGTAAATGTAGCTATAACTATATGACTATAATTATATTCATTTAGCAGACTCTTTTATCCAACGCGACTTACAAATGAGAGAATAGTTATAGCTATAAGTTTACCCATCCTCGGACTTAAACTTTAAGTATAGCGTTACTAAACCACAGCCAGTTTCTTTATATGTCCATTGGCTCAGCTGAAATACTCACTGAAATATTTTGCTAGGTCCGCATCTGCCAACTGACAACCCAGTCCTAGTGGAATAACAGAGACAAGCTCTTTTTTAATCTTTCAGTTCAAGTATTGTCCATAAAGAAGATTTTAGTGTAAAACACTGATTCTGAATTCCTTTGAGAAACTTTATTGTGCTAATTCCAACCATATTTTTTCCTAATTGCTTAGCAATCAACAAAAACTCTACACATATGAAAATTAGAAATGTCTTTATGTCCTCCTGTCATATCAAATATTTCAAGTTAACTCCTCCTAAGGAATTTGCATATTTCATGGGTAGACATGAATGGTAACAGTCTCAATTTGCATCCTCATATCCTTTACTCTACAACCATAATAATCCTGAAAAAAATAACTAGTTAGGTTGTGTTAATATTAGCTACATGACCTAGCCTGTTATTTCCCATGGTGTTTAAATATTGTAGTCATTTAACTCTAATGGCACTGACTTTTTGCTTGGTAACTCCTGGTGGTTTTGGGTTCCACTAGTTGATCTGGTCTGAAATGCTTGCTCCAGACATTTGAAATGCTCACAATGAATGTTTAGTAACATACTGAGATTATTCTGGACTGCAAAGCTGTTAATTTTTAAAGAAATTGTGCACAGCAGTTCTCTAAATATTTCTTCATTTCTTTTTCACAAGTATTTCATGTTAAATACCTTGTGGCAAACACTCATTGTGACAAGTTGCAGTCTCACTGATGAAGGTAAACAATGCTGCAGGAAGAGCAAGAGCCTCACTATTTCAAAAGTCAAATGTGTAATTTCTCCGAATGCAAAGAGAACTCTGTAGCTGGTTAACAACATATATTGTTGAACATTGGGTTCTTGATTTTTTAGTTGGCTTTGTTTGTTTCCAGTAGTTTGTTTTTCCAGTAGAATGTTGAGAGTTACAGTAGTTTAGTGATATAAAACAGTTAGAGGATGGTCCATAAATATAAGGGTTAGGGTTAGGGTTAAATCAAACAATTTTAATATCTAAATATTCCATCTGATCAGTGTTTATAGGCATGGATAGAGTTTTGCAGTGTCCAGTAATTTCATGTTGCATGGAAGGATGGCTAATTTGGTCAAGTAATAGGAGATTTTGGGAAAAAAAAGAAGATAGTTTATTGTATTGAGGATACAGGATTACGACGAGTGATTTATCAACTCCATAGACGCTGATTTCATGTTGCAAGTTTGATGTCTGGATAGAGATATTTATGTTTTGTCATATACAGTGGATATAAAAAGTCTACACACCCCTGCAGTGTATAACAATTACAGTGTATAAAATTTAAGTTAAAAATAATCAGGAACTAATTTAATGTTTTAGGGAAAAATTAAAGTTACAATAACCTGGTTGCATAAGTGGGCACACCCTTTTATAATTGAGATGTGGCAGTATTCAGAATGAGCCAATCACATTCAATCTTATATTCAAAAGTAATTATCATACAGCTGTCATCAATTAAATTATTCTGATTAACCCCAAATAAAGACCAGCTGTTTTTGTAGGATTTTCTTCAAATCTTCTTGGTTTCACTTAAGTGCTGAAGCGATGGTCCTCGAAGAGCTTAGAGAGCATATACAGGGTCTCACCTGTTGTAAGGTCAAGAGAGAGGTATAAAAGAATTTCCAAAACATTAGATTAGAACACCGTGAAGGCCATCATCAACAAATAGAGAAAATTGAGCACCACAGTGACATCACCAAGAACAGGACATCCCTCCAAAATTTGACTCCAAAAGGACAAGACAAAAACTTACCAGGGAGGCTGCCAAGAGACCTACGGCAAGATTAAAGGACACTACAGGAATATCTGACAAGTACTGATTGCACTTGGCATGTGACAACAATCTCTCATATTCTTTACATGTCTGGGCTATGGGGTAGGACGGCTAGAGGGAAGCCCTTTCTCACAAAAAAACATCCAAGCTCAACTAAATCACCCCAAACCAGGTGGCAAAATATGTAATGGTCTGATGAGACTATTTCCAAAAGGTATAATTTCATAATTACGAACGATATGTTTGGTGCAAAAGAACACCATCCCCATGGTGAAGCACGGTATCTACAGCATCATGCTTTAGGGCTGGTTTTTTTTCAGCCCGAACTGGGGCTTTTATCAAGGTGGAAGGAATCATCCGCACAACAATGACCCAAAGCATACATCCAAATCAACAAAGGAACAGCTTAACCAAAAAATGTTTTTGAATGACCTAGCCAGAGCCCAGACCCGAGTCCAACTAAATATCTGTAACCTGAAGCATGCTGTGCACAGGAGAGGCCCTCACAATCTGATAGATCTGAAATGTTTCTGTAAGAAATAGTGGGGGAAAAGTTAAGATCTGCCATGCTGATAGACTCTTACCCAAAAAAGACTGAACAGTGTACTAACATCAAAAGCTGCTTTAATAAAATATTAATTTGGGATGAAAAAGCCTGACAACCTCTTATCTTAGTTTCAAAGTACATAAAAAAACATTTTAACATGGGTGTGTAGACTTTTTAAATCTGCTGTAGCTGCAGTTCATGATCCAGTAATAATGGAAATAGGGGGCAGGGACAGTGGACATCCCTGTCTGGTACTTCTGAGCAGTCTGAACATTGAGACTATTTTGTTAGTTATGTAGGGCTTGGATTTCAGTGTAGATAATCCACTGAATAAATGATTAACAATTTATTAAATTGATTAAGAATTCTAATAGATTCTAATTTGTATGTCATGTCAAATGTATTAGGTTAAGTAGTTTGGGAAAGGTTGGAAAATGATTATCTGCCTTTAATTATGTCTGTTTGTTCACGGTGGATTAGTGATGAAATAATCGTTTCCATTCTAGTAGCTAGTGTTTAGAGTTGCTTTAAAATGTTTGTGTCTGTATTGATGAGTAATAATAAACACCTCTTTAGTTATCACCTATTATATTTTAGATGTAGTGTAATATTGATCATTTGTTAATATTTAAAATATTGTAAATTTGAGTCTGATTCTGCTCATGGTTTCATTCTCACTTTGTCTCGGGGAGTATTTCTAGGTGTGATCATTAGAGATAAATTTATAAATTTAAAACTTATATCCGGAGCTTATATATTTCTGTAAAACTGCTTTGTGACAATATCCAACATTACGTGCTATACAAATTTAATTTATAGTGACAATAATCATTTACACAGGTAGTGTCATATTCAAATTCAGCTACTGATCTATTAAACAGTGGTGACAATTTAATTTCATGTGGTTACCTAGAAACTTTCCAGCTTTATTACACTTTTCAGAGTTTTCACATATCGGTTGTTGTAGGAGAATTTTTTCCAATTTTCAGTGTTTTCTGTGGAGTTATCTGTACATTCTCTAGTTCCTTGATTTTCTGTTTTAATTTAGTTTTTTAAGCATATTTTGTTTCCTATAGGATGAGTAGGACGTTATTTTACATTTTAACACAACTTTTCCAGTTTGATGTATTTCAAATAGTTTACAGTTTTAAGGAATGCCGATTCTCTTTCAGTGTTTAGACAGACTTGGGTCAGGTGATTATATTTAAAATCCTAGATTAATGTGTCATCATGCTGTGATTAACGTTCATTTTTATTTTATGTGATGCTAAAAAAGATAATTCATGTTGTCTTCTCTGCAGCATCAGTCTGTGCTTTTGCTTCAGTATATTGATACATTGGATAAACTGTACATGGGAAAAGTATTCTGTGCCCAAAATCATGCTAAACATCTGACCAAAAGGGAGAGTCACACGAATGATTCTTTGACGGAATTGGGAAAACCTGCCAATAACCTTGAAACTTACAGACCATCTCCAAGACTGATGTCAAATCAAAACTCCATCTGTGTCGGTGAAACACCTGAAACAAGTATTCCAACTCCAGAAACAACTTCTACTCCTAGAACTACTACTAAACCAAAAAGTACTACATCTACACCAACCTCAAAACATACACCAACCAAAGAACATACACCCACCAAAAAACATACACCAACCAAAGAACATACACCCACCAAAAAACATACACCAACCAAAAAACATACACCCACCAAAAAACATACACCAACCAAAAAACATACACCCACCAAAAAACATACACCAACCAAAAAACATACACCCACCAAAAAACATACACCAACTAAAAAACATACACCAACCAAAGCACATACACCAACTAAAGAACATACACCCACCAAAATCCATACACCCACCAAAAAACATACACCAACTAAAGAACATACACCTACCAAAACACATACTCCAACTAAAGAACATACACCCACCAAAATCCATACACCCACCAAAAAACATACACCAACTAAAGAACATACACCCACCAAAGAACATACACCAACTAAAGAACATACACCCACCAAAATCCATACACCCACCAAAGAACATACACCCACCAAAGAACATACACCAACTAAAGAACATACACCAACCAAAACACATACACCAACTAAAGAACATACACCCACCAAAATCCATACACCCACCAAAGAACATACACCAACTAAAGAACATACACCCACCAAAAAACATACACCAACCAAAGAACATACACCAACCAAACAACATACACCCACCAAAGAACATACACCAACTAAAGAACATACACCCACCAAAAAACATACACCAACTAAAGAACATACACCCACCAAAGAACATACACCAACTAAAGAAC
This sequence comes from Ameiurus melas, assembly GCA_012411365.1. Taxonomy (NCBI): domain Eukaryota; kingdom Metazoa; phylum Chordata; class Actinopteri; order Siluriformes; family Ictaluridae; genus Ameiurus; species Ameiurus melas. The sequence continues at coordinate 30,113,777 of CM022764.1, read as the reverse complement.
ATACACCCACCAAAAAACATACACCAACTAAAGAACATACACCCACCAAAGAACATACACCCACCAAAAAACATACACCAACTAAAGAACATACACCAACCAAAGAACATACACCCACCAAACAACAGACACCAACGACTGCATCTTTTGCAGGAGTTTCAACAACCACTAAATCATTTGAAACACATACACCAACTAAAGAACTTACACCCACCAAAGAACATACACCAACCAAAGAACATACACCCACCAAAAAACATACACCAACAGAAAAACAAACACCCACCAAAAAACATACACCAACATCTGAAGCAGATATTAATACTGTAAAAACCACTCCACCGATTATTACTAAAACATCACCTACTCCGGGTAGAACTACTGCATCTCCTGCAAGAGTTTCAACAACCTCTACATCATCAGCAACCTCTACTACTGCTTCTGCTTCTGGAAATACTACTCCGCTGGTTATAACTACTTCATCGGCAGGAGCTTTAAGAACCATAACATCAAGTATTCCAACTTCAGCAACTACAAAAATCGGAGGAATAACCACAGCAACAACAGGGTTGTCAGGAGAGAATAATGCTACAACTATTATTAAAACCACTACACTCACCTCTACACTAGAAACAAACACAGATGAAACAGCTTCCACTTTGTCAGCGAACACTGTTTTAACAACTGAAAATATTACTCCAGAGTGTAAATCAGATTCATCATCTGATGAAGTTTCAACAACCACTGCATCATTTGAAACAACTAATGCTCCTTCTACTCCTAGAAAGATTACTTCAATGGTCACAACAACTAGATCACCAGCAACATCTAATGCTGCTTCTAGTCCTGGAAATATTACTCCAATGGGTACAACAACTAGAAAAATCGTAGGAATAACCACACCAGCAACAGGGGGGTCAGGAGATAATACTGATACAACTATTATTAAAACCACTACACTCACCTCTACACTAGAAACAGTCACAGATGAAACAGCTTCCACTTTATCAGAGAACACTGTTTTAACAACTGAAAAGAATACTCCAGCATTTACAGCACAATCACCATCTGACGAAGTTTCAACAACCACTAGATCATTTGAAAGAACTAATGCTCCTTTTAATCCTGAAAATATTACACCAACGGTTATATATACAACAACATTTCAAGATGTTTCAACAACTTCACCATCAAAAACCTCTGAGACAGATATTACTACTGGAAATACGACTCCACCGATTATTACTAATACATCACCTACTCCAACGACTGCATCTCCTGCAAGAGTTTCAATAACCTCTACATCATCAGCAACCTCTACTACTGCTACTGCTTCTGGAAATACTACTCCCCGGGATATGACCACTTCATCGGCAGGAGATGTAAGAACCATATCATCAACTATTCCAACTTCAACAACTACAAAAATCGGAGGAATAACCACAGCAACAACAGGGGTGCCAGGAGATAATACTGCTACAACTATTATTAAAACCACTACACTCACCTCTACACTAGAAACAGTCACAGATGAAACAGCTTCCACTTTGTCAGAGAACACTGTTTTAATACCTGAAAATATTACTCCAGAGTTTACATCACATTCACTATCTGATGAAATTTCTACATCTACTACATCTACATTTGAAACACATACACCAAGTAAAGAACATACACCAACAAAAAAACATACACCCACCAAAAAACCTACACCCACCAAACAACACACACCTACCAAACAAAAGACACCAACTACTGCATCTTTTTCAGGAGTTTCAACAACCACTAAATCATTTGAAACACATACAACAACCAAAGATCATACACCAACCAAAGAACATACACCCACCAAAGATCATACACCAACCAAAGAACATACACCCACCAAAGATCATACACCAACCAAAGAACATACACCCACCAAAGAACATTCACCAACTAAAGAACATACACCAACCAAAGAATATACACCAACTAAAGAACATACGCCCACCAAAGAACATGCACCCACTAAAGAAAATACAACCACCAAAAAACATACACCAACTAAAAAACTAACACCCACCAAAGAACATACACCAATCAAAAAACATACACCAACATCTGAGGCAGATATTACTACTGGAAATACGACTCCACTGATTATTACTAATACATCACCTACTCCAATGGGTAGAACTACTGCATCTCCTGCAAAAATTTCAACAACCTCTACATCATTAGCAACCTCTACTACTGCTTCTGCTTCGGGAAATACTACTCAGCTGGTTATAACTACTTCATCGGCAGGAGCTTTAAGAACCATAACATCAAGTATTCCAACTTCAGCAACTACAAAAATTGGAGGAATAACCACAGCAACAACAGGGGTGTCAGGAGAGAATAATGCTAGAACTATTATGAAAACCACTACACTCACCTCTACACTAGAAACAGTCACAGATGATACAGCTTCCACTTTGTCTGAGAACACTGTTTTAATACCTGAAAATACCACTCCAGAGTGTACATCAGATGTATCATCTGACGAAGTTTCAACAACCACTACATCATTTGAAACAACTAATGCTCCTTCTACTCCTAGAAATATTAATTCAATGGTTACAACAACTAGATCACTTGCAACCTCTAATGCTGCTTCTACTCCTGGAAATATTACTCCAATGGTTACAACAACTACAAAAATCATAGGAATAACCACACCAGCAACAGGGGGGTCAGGAGATAATACTGATACAACTATTATTAAAACCACTACACTCACCTCTACACAAGAAACAATCCCAAATGGAACAGCTTCCACTTTATCAGAGAACACTGTTTTAACACATGAAGAGACTACTCCAGCATTTACATCACAATCACCATCTGACGAAGTTTCAAGAACCTCTACATCATCATCAACCTCTACTACTGCTTCTAAAAACACTATTCCAATGGGTAGAACTACTGCATCTCCTGCAAGAGTTTCAACAACCTCTACATCATCATTAACCTCTACTACTGCTTCTGGAAACACTACTCCAATGGGTAGAACTACTGCATCTCCTGCAAGATTTTCAACAACCTCTACATCATCAGCAACCTCTACTACTGCTTCTGCTACTGGAAATACTACTCCAATGAGTAGAACTACTGCATCTCCTGTAAGGGTTTCAACAACCTCTACATCATCAGCAACCTCTACTACTGCTTCTAAAAACACTACTCCAATGGGTAGAACTACTGCATCTCCTGCAAGAGTTTCAACAACCTCCACATCATCAGCAACCTCTACTACTGCTTCTGCTACTGGAAATACTACTCCAATGAGTAGAACTACTGCATCTCCTGTAAGGGTTTCAACAACCTCTACATCATCATCAACCTCTACTACTGCTACAACTATTATTAAAACCACTACACTCACCTCTACACTAGAAACAGTCACAGATGAAACAGCTTCCACTTCGTCAGAGAACACTGTTTTAATACCTGAAAATATTACTCCAGAGTTTACATCACATTCACCATCTGACGAAGTTTCAAGAACCTCTACATCATCATCAACCTCTACTACTGCTTCTAAAAACACTACTCCAATGGGTAGAACTACTGCATCTCCTGCAAGAGTTTCAACAACCTCTACATCATCAGCAACTGCTACTACTGCTTCTGGAAACACTACTCCAACGGGTAGAACTACTGCATCTCCTGCAAGAGTTTCAACAACTTCTACATCATCAGCAACCTCTAGTACTGCTACTGCATCTGGAAATACTACTCCCCGGGATATGACCACTTCATCGGCAGGAGCTGTAAGAACCATATCATCATCTATTCCAACTTCAACAACTACAAAAGATAACGACAACAACAACAAAGAGGGTGCCAGGAGATAATACTGCTACAACTATTATTAAAACCACTACACTCACCTCTACACTAGAAACAGTCACAAATGAAACAGCTTCCACTTTGTCAGAGAACACTGTTTTAACAACTGAAAATATCACTCCAGAGTTTACATCAGATTCATCATCTGACGAAGTTTCAACAACCACTACATCATTTGAAACAACTTATGCTCCTTCTACTCCTGAAAATATTACTCCAGAGTTTACATCAGATTCATCATCTGACGAAGTTTCAACAACCACTACATCATTTGAAACAACTAACGCTCCTTCTACTCCTGAAAATATTACTCCAGAGTTTACATCAGATTCATCATCTGACGAAGTTTCAACAACCACTACATCATTTGAAACAACTAACGCTCCTTCTACTCCTGAAAATATTACTCCAGAGTTTACATCAGATTCATCATCTGACGAAGTTTCAACAACCACTACATCATTTGAAACAACTAATGCTCCTTCTACTCCTGAAAATATTACACCAATGGTTATATATACAACAACATTCGAAGAGGTTTCAACAATTTCACCATCAACAACCTCTGAGGCAGATATTACTATTGGAAATACTACTCCATTGATTATTACTAATCCATCACCTACTCCAACGGGTAGAACTACTGCATCTCCCGCAAGAGTTTCAACAACCTCTACATCATCAGCAACTGCTACTACAGCTTCTGCTTCTGGTAATACTACTCCAATTGGCAGAACTACTGCATCTCCTGCAAGAGTTTCAACAACCTCTACATCATCATCAACCTCTACTACTGCTTCTAAAAACACTACTCCAATGGGTAGAACTACTGCATCTCCTGCAAGAGTTTCAACAACCTCTACATCATCATCAACCTCTACTACTGCTTCTGGAAACACTACTCCAATTGGCAGAACTACTGCATCTCCTGCAAGAGTTTCAACAACCTCTACATCATCAGCAACCTCTACTACTGCTTCTGCTACTGGAAATACTACTCCAATGAGTAGAACTACTGCATCTCCTGTAAGGGTTTCAACAACCTCTACATCATCAGCAACCTCTACTACTGCTTCTAAAAACACTACTCCAATGGGTAGAACTACTGCATCTCCTGCAAGAGTTTCAACAACCTCCACATCATCAGCAACCTCTACTACTGCTACAACTATTATTAAAACCACTACACTCACCTCTACACTAGAAACAGTCACAGATGAAACAGCTTCCACTTTGTCAGAGAACACTGTTTTAATACCTGAAAATATTACTCCAGAGTTTACATCACATTCACCATCTGACGAAGTTTCAAGAACCTCTACATCATCATCAACCTCTACTACTGCTTCTAAAAACACTACTCCAATGGGTAGAACTACTGCATCTCCTGCAAGAGTTTCAACAACCTCTACATCATCAGCAACTGCTACTACTGCTTCTGGAAACACTACTCCAACGGGTAGAACTACTGCATCTCCTGCAAGAGTTTCAACAACTTCTACATCATCAGCAACCTCTAGTACTGCTACTGCTTCTGGAAATACTACTCCCCGGGATATGACCACTTCATCGGCAGGAGCTGTAAGAACCATATCATCATCTATTCCAACTTCAACAACTACAAAAATCGGAGGAATAACCACAGCAACAACAGGGGTGCCAGGAGATAATACTGCTACAACTATTATTAAAACCACTACACTCACCTCTACACTAGAAACAGTCACAAATGAAACAGCTTCCACTTTGTCAGAGAACACTGTTTTAACAACTGAAAATATCACTCCAGAGTTTACATCAGATTCATCATCTGACGAAGTTTCAACAACCATTATATCACTAGAAACAACTTATGCTCCTTCTACTCCTGAAAATATTACTCCAGAGTTTACATCAGATTCATCATCTGATGAAGTTTCAACAACCACTACATCATTTGAAACAACTAACGCTCCTTCTACTCCTGAAAATATTACTCCAGAGTTTACATCAGATTCATCATCTGACGAAGTTTCAACAACCACTACATCATTTGAAACAACTAATGCTCCTTCTACTCCTGAAAATATTACACCAATGGTTATATATACAACAACATTCGAAGAGGTTTCAACAATTTCACCATCAACAACCTCTGAGGCAGATATTACTATTGGAAATACTACTCCATTGATTATTACTAATCCATCACCTACTCCAACGGGTAGAACTACTGCATCTCCCGCAAGAGTTTCAACAACCTCTACATCATCATCAACCTCTACTACTGCTTCTAAAAACACTACTCCAATGGGTAGAACTACTGCATCTCCTGCAAGAGTTTCAACAACCTCTACATCATCATCAACCTCTACTACTGCTTCTGGAAACACTACTCCAATTGGCAGAACTACTGCATCTCCTGCAAGAGTTTCAACAACCTCTACATCATCATCAACCTCTACTACTGCTTCTGCTTCTGGAAATACTACTTCCCGGGATATGACCACTTCATCGGCAGGAGCTGTAAGAACCATATCATCAACTATTCCAACTTCAACAACTACAAAAATCGGAGGAATAACCACAGCAACAACAGGGGTGCCAGGAGATAATACTGCTACAACTATTATTAAAACCACTACACTCACCTCTACACTAGAAACAGTCACAAATGAAACAGCTTCCACTTTGTCAGAGAACACTGTTTTAACAACTGAAAATATCACTCCAGAGTTTACATCAGATTCATCATCTGATGAAGTTTCGACAACCACTATATCATTTGAAACAACTAATGCTCCTTCTACTCCTGAAAATATTACTCCAGAGTTTACATCAGATTCATCATCTGACGAAGTTTCAACAACCACTACATCATTTGAAACAACTAACGCTCCTTCTACTCCTGAAAATATTACTCCAGAGTTTACATCAGATTCATCATCTGACGAAGTTTCAACAACCACTACATCATTCGAAACAACTAATGCTCCTTCTAATCCTGAAAATATTACACCAACGGTTATATATACTACAACATTCGAAGAGGTTTCAACAATTTCACCATCAACAACCTCTGAGGCAGATATTACTATTGGAAATACTACTCCATTGATTATTACTAATACATCACCTACTCCAACGGGTAGAACTACTGCATCTCCCGCAAGAGTTTCAACAACCTCTACATCATCAGCAACTGCTACTACTGCTTCTGCTTCTGGTAATACTACTCCAATTGGCAGAACTACTGCATCTCCTGCAAGAGTTTCAACAACCTCTACATCATCATCAACCTCTACTACTGCTTCTAAAAACACTACTCCAATGGGTAGAACTACTGCATCTCCTGCAAGAGTTTCAACAACCTCTACATCATCATCAACCTCTACTACTGCTTCTGGAAACACTACTCCAATTGGCAGAACTACTGCATCTCCTGCAAGAGTTTCAACAACCTCTACATCATCAGCAACCTCTACTACCGCTACTATTTCTGGAAATACTACTCCAATTGGTAGAACTACTGCATCTCCTGCAAGAGTTTCAACAACCTCTACATCATCAGCAACTGCTACTACTGCTTCTGCTTCTGGTAATACTACTCCAATTGGCAGAACTACTGCATCTCCTGCAAGAGTTTCAACAACCTCTACATCATCAGCAACCTCTACTACTGCTACTGCTTCTGGAAATACTACTCCCCGGGATATGACCACTTCATCGGCAGGAGCTGTAAGAACCATATCATCAACTATTCCAACTTCAACAACTACAAAAATCGGAGGAATAACCACAGCAACAACAGGGGTGCCAGGAGATAATACTGCTACAACTATTATTAAAACCACTACACTCACCTCTACACTAGAAACAGTCACAGATGAAACAGCTTCCACTTTGTCAGAGAACACTGTTTTAATCCCTGAAAATATTACTCCAGAGTTTACATCAGATTCATCATCTGACGAAGTTTCAACAACCACTACATCATTTGAAACAACTAACGCTCCTTCTACTCCTGAAAATATTACTCCAGAGTTTACATCAGATTCATCATCTGACGAAGTTTCAACAACCACTACATCATTTGAAACAACTAACGCTCCTTCTACTCCTGAAAATATTACTCCAGAGTTTACATCAGATTCATCATCTGACGAAGTTTCAACAACCACTACATCATTTGAAACAACTAACGCTCCTTCTACTCCTGAAAATATTACTCCAGAGTTTACATCACATTCACTATCTGACGAAGCTTCAACAACCACTACATCATTTGAAACAACTAATGCTCCTTCTACTCCTGAAAATATTACACCAATGGTTATATATACAACAACATTCGAAGAGGTTTCAACAATTTCACCATCAATAACCTCTGAGGCAGATATTACTATTGGAAATACTACTCCATTGATTATTACTAATCCATCACCTACTCCAACGGGTAGAACTACTGCATCTCCCGCAAGAGTTTCAACAACCTCTACATCATCAGCAACTGCTACTACAGCTTCTGCTTCTGGTAATACTACTCCAATTGGCAGAACTACTGCATCTCCTGCAAGAGTTTCAACAACCTCTACATCATCATCAACCTCTACTACTGCTTCTAAAAACACTACTCCAATGGGTAGAACTACTGCATCTCCTGCAAGAGTTTCAACAACCTCTACATCATCATTAACCTCTACTACTGCTTCTGGAAACACTACTCCAATTGGCAGAACTACTGCATCTCCTGCAAGAGTTTCAACAACTTCTACATCATCATCAACCTCTACTACTGCTTCTAAAAACACTACTCCAATGGGTAGAACTACTGCATCTCCTGTAAGAGTTTCAACAACCTCTACATCATCAGTAACCTCTACTACTGCTTCTGCTTCCGGAATTATTACTCCAATTGGTAGAATTACTGCATCTCCTGCAAGAGTTTCAACAACCTCTACATCATCAGCAACCTCTACTACTGCTTCTGGAAAAACTACTCCAATTGGCAGAACTACTGCATCTCCTGCAAGAGTTTCAACAACCTCTACATCATCATCAACCTCTACTACTGCTTCTAAAAACACTACTCCAATGGGTAGAACTACTGCATCTCCTGCAAGAGTTTCAACAACCTCTACATCATCAGCAACCTTTACTACTGCTTCTGCTTCTGGAATAATTACTCCAATTGGTAGAACTACTGCATCTCCTGCAAGAGTTTCAACAACCTCTACATCATCAGAAACCTCTACTACTGCTACTGCTTCTGGAAATACTACTCCCCGGGATATGACCACTTCATCGGCAGGAGCTGTAAGAACCATATCATCAAGTATTCCAACTTCAGCAACTACAAAAATCAGAGGAATAACTACAGCAACAACAGGGGTGCCAGGAGATAATACTGCTACAACTATTATTAAAACCACTACACTCACCTCTACACTAGAAACAGTCACAGATGAAACAGCTTCCACTTTGTCAGAGAACACTGTTTTAACAACTGAAAATATTACTCCAGAGTGTACATCAGATTCATCATCTGACGAAGTTTCAACAACCTCTAAATCATTTGAAACAACTAATGCTCCTTCTACTCCTAGAAATATTATTCCAATGGTTACAACAACTAGAACACCAGCAACGTCTCATGCTGCTTCTACTCCTAGAAATATTACTCCAGTGGTTACAACAACTAGATCACCAGCAACGTCTCATGCTGCTTCTACTCCTAGAAATATTACTCCAGTGGTTACAACAACTAGATCACCAGCAACGTCTCATGCTGCTTCTACTCCTAGAAATATTACTCCAGTGGTTACAACAACTAGATCACCAGCAACGTCTCATGCTGCTTCTACTCCTAGAAATATTACTCCAATGGTTACAACTACTATATCACCTACTCCAGCGGTTATAATTACTTCATCATCGGCACGAGCTTTAACAACCATAACATCAAGTATTCCAACTTCAGCAACTACAAAAATTGGAGGAATAACTACAGCAATAACAGGGGGATCAGGAGATAATACTGCTACAACTATTATTAAAACCACTACACTCACCTCTACACTAGAAACAGTCACAGATGAAACAGCTTCCACTTTATCAGAGAACACTGTTTTAATACCTGAAACTATTACTCCAGAGTTTACATCACATTCACTATCTGACGAAGCTTCAACAACCACTACATCATTTGAAACAACTAATGCTCCTTCTACTCCTGAAAATATTACACCAATGGTTATATATACAACAACATTCGAAGAGGTTTCAACAATTTCACCATCAACAACCTCTGAGGCAGATATTACTATTGGAAATACTACTCCATTGATTATTACTAATCCATCACCTACTCCAACGGGTAGAACTACTGCATCTCCCGCAAGAGTTTCAACAACCTCTACATCATCAGCAACTGCTACTACTGCTTCTGCTTCTGGTAATACTACTCCAATTGGCAGAACTACTGCATCTCCTGCAAGAGTTTCAACAACCTCTACATCATCATCAACCTCTACTACTGCTTCTAAAAACACTACTCCAATGGGTAGAACTACTGCATCTCCTGCAAGAGTTTCAACAACCTCTACATCATCATTAACCTCTACTACTGCTTCTGGAAACACTACTCCAATTGGCAGAACTACTGCATCTCCTGCAAGAGTTTCAACAACCTCTACATCATCATCAACCTCTACTACTGCTTCTAAAAACACTACTCCAATGGGTAGAACTACTGCATCTCCTGTAAGAGTTTCAACAACCTCTACATCATCAGTAACCTCTACTACTGCTTCTGCTTCCGGAATTATTACTCCAATTGGTAGAATTACTGCATCTCCTGCAAGAGTTTCAACAACCTCTACATCATCATCAACCTCTACTACTGCTTCTGGAAAAACTACTCCAATTGGCAGAACTACTGCATCTCCTGCAAGAGTTTCAACAACCTCTACATCATCATCAACCTCTACTACTGCTTCTAAAAACACTACTCCAATGGGTAGAACTACTGCATCTCCTGCAAGAGTTTCAACAACCTCTACATCATCAGAAACCTCTACTACTGCTACTGCTTCTGGAAATACTACTCCCCGGGATATGACCACTTCATCGGCAGGAGCTGTAAGAACCATATCATCAAGTATTCCAACTTCAACAACTACAAAAATCAGAGGAATAACTACAGCAACAACAGGGGTGCCAGGAGATAATACTGCTACAACTATTATTAAAACCACTACACTCACCTCTACACTAGAAACAGTCACAAATGAAACAGCTTCCACTTTGTCAGAGAACACTGTTTTAACAACTGAAAATATTACTCCAGAGTGTACATCAGATTCATCATCTGACGAAGTTTCAACAACCTCTAAATCATTTGAAACAACTAATGCTCCTTCTACTCCTAGAAATATTATTCCAATGGTTACAACAACTAGAACACCAGCAACGTCTCATGCTGCTTCTACTCCTAGAAATATTACTCCAGTGGTTACAACAACTAGATCACCAGCAACGTCTCATTCTGCTTCTACTCCTAGAAATATTACTCCAATGGTTACAACTACTATATCACCTACTCCAGCGGTTATAATTACTTCATCATCGGCACGAGCTTTAACAACCATAACATCAAGTATTCCAACTTCAGCAACTACAAAAATTGGAGGAATAACTACAGCAATAACAGGGGGATCAGGAGATAATACTGCTACAACTATTATTAAAACCACTACACTCACCTCTACACTAGAAACAGTCACAGATGAAACAGCTTCCACTTTATCAGAGAACACTGTTTTAATACCTGAAAATATTACTCCAGAGTTTACATCACATTCACTATCTGACGAAGCTTCAACAACCACTACATCATTTAAAACAACTAATGCTCCTTCTACTCCTGAAAATATTACACCAGTGGTTACAAGAACTACATCATCTGCAGGACCTTCAGCAACCACTACAGCTTCTTCTTCTTCTTCTTCTTTATCTTCTACTATAACTACTACTTCAACTTCATCATCATCATCATCATCATCAACTTCTAATGCTGCTTCTACTCCTGGAAATACTACTCCAGTGGAAATAACTACTAAGACTGCAAGACCTTTAGCAACCACTACATCATCAGGAGCCTCTAATACTGCTGGAATAATGTGTAATGCTCAGACAACTACTGTTCAACCAAGCCTAGAAGACAATCTGGAATTTCCTATTACTTTCCCTGACATCTTTTGGGGACAGCCAACATTTCCCAATTAAACTGGCAGAAATTAGCAATTTACTTCAGTAACATTAATTTAGCGTCGTCGTCATCTCAACCCCCCCCCCCTTCCGCCCCAATTACTCTATGTTCTAAAACCTCTGTTTACGTCCACTGCTTGAAGAAAAAGACAAGTTGAACTCCAATCTCTTCTGTACAAGCTACTCATGCATTCTACATGAATTTCAAGTGCAAAGACTACAGTTGAAGCTATCGCAAATACCTACACAATACCACAATACTAGAAGTTTTATCAGCTGTGCATTTCTACCACAGAACCTACAGTTGTTGGTTTGTTTGTTTTTGACAACTGATAAAACTGGCTTATATATTTGCTTTTAGTGTTCACTTCAAATAATCTGTCCTGTATTAGTAGAATGTGAAGTGCTACATAGAATATAGAATGCTTTCATATATAATAAAAATATAATAAATAATGCAACAATCATCTTCGTTTACATTTTCATTTCACTTCTCATTTAAAGATAAAGTTGGTTTTTCATATGAAAATGTTAAAAATCTGCTCATGGGAAACAACATATTTCAAAGAAACTGTTTAGCATAAAAGGCAATAAAAATGCATTAGCTTTACCAAAGAAACTGTAAATCTGTATGAAACAGTTCACAAGATTTATGTACACAATAAAACACATATTTAACAAGCTAAGACAAGTGCTACAATTTGGCTGACTTATACATGTCTGTTTTTATTTCTTTTACACCCGTTGAAGAATCTGCACTAACGCTAGCAAACTGGTAAGTACTGAATCTGTCAAATGAGATCTTAGATTGTGTCTAACTTAATAGTTTTAACCATTTTGTCAAGACTGCCCAGATATATCACAGACAATAGTCGCACAGGATTTGAACTATTTAGTTAACAATGCTTTCACACATGTAAAAACTCTGACATGTAAGTCCTAACATTTTATTGAACAGGAGATAAACTTTTGCACAGGCTTGTTGCCCTGTAGTTCAATAGGAGGAATAACGTTGAGTCTTTAAACTTTCTTGATCAGCAATTTTAAAACATTTACTAAATTCTCAATGAGTCCATTTTACTCTGGATATTGTGGACTCAAAGTCACATGTCTAAGTAAACATGTTTAGCAGAAATGAACAGCAGAAGTTTTCAATAAAAATGAAACTGGATAACAGTGTAACAGCACCTGAAAGGCCAAAATCTGGAGCCAAATTACAGAAAAGGTCAATTAGAAGTAACATGGTGAGGTGGAAAGTAAATGTTTTATCATACACATACACGCACAAATAAATACACACACACACACACATTTATTTATATATATATATATATAAAACACAGTCTCAATTCTTCATGGCATTGATTCCACAAGACGTTGGAAACATTTCTTTGAGATTCTGGTCTAGTTGAGCTGAAATTTTAATGAAAGTATATATGCTATGTATACAGATACTTGCTGGTGAAAATCAGTAGACATACTTTCATAATTTAATAATTTTATTGTGAAGTAGTCCTGATAAGTATTTTGTTTCATTTACATAATTTAAACCTCTGTTCATGTTATGAGACTGAAGACACTTACAGCTTTATCTGTTCGGAAGCACGGACAAGCAAACTTCTTGTCTTTTATGATCCTCCACGCCTACTTAGATCAAAAGATGCAGGCTATTTGACGGTACCTAGAATAGTGAAGACTACAGCAGGGGGAAGAGCGTTCTCTTATAGAGCCCCACAGTTATGGAACAGTCTTCCTATTAGTTTTCGGGACTCAGACACAGTCTCAGTGTTTAAGTCTAGGATTAAAACATATTTGTTTACTCAAGCTTTCTGTGAATAGTTTTTTTAGGTAAAGGAGCAGATCCAGAGGCTCACAGGTATGGAGTGTTGAGGTGAACTGCGATGTTTGGACGCTGTCTCCCCCACTTTCACATCTTCACCCAGGTGTGTTGATGGTGGAGCATCTGGCTGCATTATGTCCCAGAGATCCCTCATGTCTGTGTTTCCTTCTGGTTCTCCCTTTTAGTTATGAGTCTTGTTGGAGTTCCTGCTTTCACTCACGTAGACTACATTGTCCTTCACCATTACAGGACAATAAGCATACTTAATAATCTCAATCTCAATATCTCTCGCTATCTATCTATCTCTCTGTACACACGATGCTCCTAGTATCTAGAAGTTCTAGTTCTAGTATCTAGAAGTTGTCAGGATCACTGGCATCTCAGTGATCCTGACTACGTCTGCTCTCCAGACCTGCCTGATCCATCCTGATGCTCTACTTCTTTTTTTAGAAGTCACATGCTGCTGAGGATGTCCCACATGGTACAGACAAAAAAAATATGGTAAATGTGCACTTATATAGCGCTTTTATCCAAAGCGCTTTACACTGTGTCTCATTCACCCATTGACACACTCACACACCAATGGTAGCAGAGCTGCCATGCAAGGCACTAGCTTGCCATCGGGAGCAACTTGGGGTTCAGCGTCTTGCCCAAGGACACTTCGGCATGTGGAGTCACCCGGGCCGGGAATCGAACCTCCAACCCTACGATTAGTGGACAACCCATCTACCAACTGCGCCACAACCGCCCTGGTTATCACTGAGGTTACTGAGGACGGTTCCACTTAAACACCATAAAGATGTTTTGGACCTCAATTCATATGAACAGTTCTGCTGTGAGAGCTTTAATCACTACAATCACCACAAACAGTTCTGCACTCGAGTCTCCATCAGTGAACCGTGGAGAAGTTCAACACAACAGGCTTCCTGTAGAAACTGTAATGAAGGGTTACCTGGTATCCTGGTTACACAACCGGCACTATTTGTGCATGTAGTAAATGGTAAATGTGCTCTTATATAGTGCTTTTATCCAAAGTGCTTTACACTGTGTCTCATTCACCCATTCACACCAATGGTAGCTGCCATGCAAGGCGCTTGCCATCAGGAGCAACTTGGGGTTCAGTGTCTTGCCCAAGGACACTTCGGCATGTGGAGTCACCCGGGCCGGGAATCGAACCACCAACCCTACGATTAATGGACAATCCACTCTACCACCTGAGCCACAGACGCCCCGCCAGTAGTATTAGCATTAGCACATTTATAGAAGGGGTGTATTTATTTATAATCCAGATGAGGACGGGTTCTCTTCCGAGTCTGGTTCCTCTGGAGGTTTCTTCCTCAGATCGTCTCAGGGAGTTTTTCCTCACCACCGTCTCCTCTGTCTGATCATCAGAGATAAATTCATATATTTAACATCTCTATCCTGTGTATATATTTCTGTAACGCTGCTCTGGGAAACACACACACTGTTACACACACACACACACACACACAACACTGTCCACTGTTCCACACACTACACACACACACACACACACACACAACACTGTCCACTGTTACACACACTACACACACACAACACTGTCCACTGTTACACACACTACACACACACACACACACAACACTGTGCACTGTTACACACACACACACACACACACACACACACAAAACACTGTCCACTGTTAACACACACACACACACACACACACACACACACACACACACACACACACACACAACACTGTCCACTGTTAACACACACACACACACACACACACACACACACACACACACACACAAAACACTGTCCACTGTTACACACACTACACACACACACAGCACTGTCCGTTGTTACACACACTACACACACACACAACACTGTCCGCTGTTACACACACACACACACACACACACAAACACTGTCCACTGTTACACACACACACACACACAACACTGTCCGCTGTTACACACTACACACACACACACACACACACACACACAACACTGTCCGCTGTTACACACACTACACACACACACAACACTGTCCGCTGTTACACACACGCACACACACACACACAACACTGTCCGCTGTTACACACACTACACACTCACACACAACACTGTCCGCTGTTACACACACTACACACACACACAACACTGTCCGCTGTTACACACACACACACACACACACACACAACAACACTGTCCTGTTACACACACTACACACACACACAACACTGTCCGCTGTTATACACACACACACACACACACAACACTGTCCACTGTTACACAAACTCACACAACATGTCCACTGTTACACACACACACACACACACACACACACAACACTGTCCACTGTTACACACACACACAACACTGTCCATTGTTACACACACTACACACACACACAACATTAATAATAATAATAATAATAATAAACTTTATTTTCTAAAGCGCCTTTAAAGTAGATTCGCAAAGCGCTGTACATAAAAACACACATCACAGAATAAATAAAAGTTAAATAAAATGACTAAAACTGTAATAAAAAACAAATATAAAACAGTCAAAAAGATATTAAGAGATATTAAGATATTATTTGTCCACTGTTACACACACACACACACACACACACACACACAACACTGTCCACTGTTACACACACTACACACACACACACAACACTGTCCGCTGTTACACACACTACACACACACACACACACACAACACTGTCCGCTGTTACACACACTACACACACACATACACACACACAACACTGTCCACTGTTACACACACTACACACACACACAACACTGTCCACTGTTACACACACTACACACACACACACACAACACTGTCCACTGTTACACATACACACACACAAACACTGTCCACTGTTACACATACACACACACACACAACACTGTCCACTGTTACACATACACACACACACACAACACTGTCCACTGTTACACACACACACACACACAACACTGTCCGCTGTTACACACTACACACACACACACACAACACTGTCCGCTGTTACACACACTACACACACACATACACACACACAACACTGTCCACTGTTACACACACTACACACACACACAACACTGTCCACTGTTACACACACTACACACACACACACAACACTGTCCACTGTTACACACACACACACACACACAACACTGTCCACTGTTACACATACACACACACACACAACACTGTCCACTGTTACACATACACACACACACACACAACACTGTCCACTGTTACACACACACACACACACAACACTGTCCACTGTTACACACACTACACACACACACACACACAAACACTGTCTGCTGTTACACACACACACACACACAACACTGTCCACTGTTACACACACTACACACACACACACACACAACACTGTCCACTGTTACACACACACAACACTGTCCACTGTTACACACACACACACAACATTGTCCACTGTTACACACACACACAACACTGTCCGCTGTTACACACACTACACACACACACAACACTGTCCGCTTTTACACACACTACACACACACACAACACTGTCCACTGTTACACACACTACACACACACACAACACTGTCCACTGTTACACACACTACACACACACACAACACTGTCCGCTGTTACACACACTACACACACACACACAACACTGTCCGCTGTTACACACACACACACACACACACACACTGTCCACTGTTACACACACACACACACACACAACACTGTCTGCTGTTACACACACTACACACACACACACACACACAACACTGTCCACTGTTACACACACTACACACACACTACACACACACACACAACACTGTCCACTGTTACACACACACACACAACACACACACAACACTGTCCACTGTTACACACACTACACACACACACACACACACACAACACTGTCCGCTGTTACACCCACTACACACACACAACACTGTCCACTGTTACACACACTACACACACAACACTGTCCACTGTTACACACACACACACACACACACACAACACTGTCCACTGTTACACACACTACACACAATACACACACACACAACACTGTCCACTGTTACACACACTACACACACACACACACACACACACAACACTGTCCACTGTTACACACACTACACACACTCACAACACAGAACTGAATTGAATGTTTTTTTATTTGTACATTTTTTAAAATCTCCCCCACTTAAATATTATGTCCTGTGTTGTGGAGATTCATGACATAAAATTCTAGTGAAGTTACACAAATGGTAAAAAGTTCAAGGCAGGTGAATACTTATTCAACACACTGTATATTAGAGCCACACTGAAGACTCTAGGACTCTATTGTTTATAGCAGCAGAGACATGGTAATCTACAGTGTCAGAAGATTCTTGGACTCCTGCTTATCTTTTCACTTTATTTACATACGATGACCAGAACAGTTAAACTATTGGCAGGGTCAGACATGATATGTTGATGTGGAGAGAGAACAATACAGTCTGGCCCAAGTTTCTTCACAAATACAAAGCTGATGACTCGAGTGAAGCTTACTGTTTTATATACGTATATACGGTTATATCCTTTATATACGGTTATATACTGTATATAAAACATTATATATGGTACTTGAAACGTGTACATTTTTTGTCATTTGTAAAAAATAGAAATATTAGAAAAAAATATTGTTTTTAAAAGTTCAATGATAATTAAACCATTGCTAAAATTGCAATATTTATTAGGAGGTTCATTAATAAGCAAAATGTATAGAATTTCTTTGGTTAATTCACATAATCTGTTTTATAGGTTTTTTGATTTTTGACTATTGTTTATTCCCTGTCTTTATTTTTGTTTTATTCTGTATTCTATTTTACTTTGCTTTACTCTGTTCAGCTTTGCTGTGTTAAATGTGCTTTATAAATAAAATGTACATACTTACTTGATGTTGACCTGTTGTTAAGTAACGTGTCTTTGTGTTTTATGTAGCATCGTTATTTTATTTTGTATTTTGGCACTTTAAATTATGATCACATTCATGTTTAAATAAGTACTAATGTTTTTCTCTGTTTGTTATTTGACCTGAAATGTCTTTCCTACTTAAAACCAGAATAAAAACCATTTTCTCCTCAGCGTTCCTGTACAATATAATCTCCTGGTTCCTGATAGACTTTAGTCCATGACCATCACAGATTAAAAGAGCAAACACACAATCAGTGTCGTGAGATGTGCAGAATAAACATCACTCCCTCTTCATATAAAAAGCAACAGAACTGAATGAAACACATCGAGGAGGAGGAGGAGTGCAGCACATCACTGCTGGAAATGGCTTACATTATTGCGCGGCTAATTCCAGCAGCTATGCTAATCTGTTTAAACTCAGCATCACCATTCTTAACTGAGTACAGGAAGACTAGAGACTACAATGGAGAACACTCTCAAGGTAGGAAAAGAGGTTTTGTTTTTATAGGATTGAATGGATTGACATGAATTTGGTGTGTAAACTGAAGGTGTGTAGAGGAATGGGATTCGAGTTTTTAATTAGTGCATGTAAGAACGTTTATACTGCTTTTGTTCTCAAACCCATTTTAGTAGGAAATGGCTAAAACATGTTGTATTAGAGTTAAAGTTAGCTGTGAGAAAATCTGCCTTCTACATTTAACGAAGAAGGAAATGAACGTGGAATTGTTCAGGAGGATTTTTTTGAGAGAAAACTTTGAGGTCTACTGATTGACGTGTGTTCTGTGAGTGAATTCAGCCTCAAATTTAATATTACACTGTAATAGATATCACATCGAATATCTACTTGTCTGTCTCTAGCATACTGAAAAACTCTTAACTATCCAGAGAACCCTTAAAGAATTGTTTTCTCTGAGACAGAACTTACTCTTATGCACTTCTAACGGAGCGGAATTATGATGAGCTCCTTATATGTTCCTAACTTGTCTTTGTGGAAGTTTTCATCACCACAGATGAAGTGCTGAAGATACTGAAACATGGTTTTCCTCCACAGGACTGCAGAATGATCACACAACCATCCTATTTTACTGTGACAGTGAAAGTGTGATTATTGGAGTTTCTCCAACTCGATACACTGACGTGTACCTGCAGATAGGTAAGGCCACCTTCACACTCCTGGCTAATCCAGCAGCTCTAACTTACTGTGTGTGAGTGTTAGCATGTATTATTATGAGTGAGCGAGCTTAAGTTCTGTTCCGAATCTGATCCATGTGAACTACCAGCCAAAGCTCTCTAAGAACAACTGTGATAGAACTGACCATATTATTAATAATGTAATGAAAATGAAGCCCAACACGCAGTTACTGTATGTTTACTTATTTCACATATCTGATAACCATTTAGACATTCCAGGATATTTGTACACATAAACCACCTGTTAGACATTCAGTATCAATGAACAAGTTCAGTAAGAACATCACTCACTGTTGATTGTTGTGACTCTATATACTGAAAAAGTAAAGTTTCCTGACCATGTTCTTCACTCTGAATGACTCACATGGTTATATTTCTCTTCACAGATGATTGGAAGAAGACTTCTATCAGTCAGCTGCTGGAGGAGTGCAGTCATGTTGAGCTGCAGTCGACTTCTCTGGTCAGAATCTTCTACAAAGGCTGCTCCTTGCAAAACTGGGTGAGATTCATTTTCATCTCATCGTTGGTCTGAAATGAAATTTTAAGTGCATGGGGTTCATGGTGAACTTTCTTCATCTCAGCTTGGCCATGAGAAGCAGTACACAGTGAAACTGGGTGATCTGAATGAGGACACCATACAAACCCAAACCTGTCCATCATCTACAGCTGGATCAATTCAGGTTCCTGCTGTTAAGTGTGAAAGTGCCAACATGATTGTAACGCTAGCTGCTAAGGAGCTAAAAGAGGCGAGATTTTTGGGTAAGTTAACCTCTACAGATTATTAAATAACAATGCATAATAATGAATTATAATTCAGAGAGCTGTGGATGGTACCATGTGTGGATGGTACCATTATATTTTGCTGTGCACATATTAAACATACGGGTTTTACTTTTCCAGATCTGGATGCGTCTTCTTTGAAAGAGAAGATTATGACTGAGAAAAATGGTTTAACACAATGGAAAGATGGAGAGAACCTTGTTGTTCAAGTGGAGAACCCCATGAAGGAGGTACTGTCTTTGTATTGGTATTAAATTTTAAAAAGCCTTTTGATAACTGAAGCATGACTGTTGGAGATGGTTCCTGTCATTTTTCCAGCAGGATCCGGCTGTGCTTTTGCTGCAGTATACTGATATAATGGATAAACTGAACATGGCAAAGGTGTTCTGTCCCCAACAACACCCTAAATGGCAAACTGAAAGAAAGATTCACACAAAGAAAATACACAAAGATTCTGATAAGATCCATCATGCCCTGAAATCTTCAGAGTACAGTGAATTCCAAGAACAGCCACCGATTCAATGGGCAATGCCTGTGTTTATGTCAGAAGAGTACAGGCCATCTCCAAGACTAACCATATCAAATAAAAAAACACCCACTGTGAGTCAGTACACTACAGTACAGACAACAATGCAAAAAGCTAATCCAACCATTAGTGCTGCTATCATTATAGACACAGAACTGGGTACTGCTACAACCTCTACAGTAGCTACGAAAACCAGTGAAAGCACATCACATCACAGTACAACCATTTGTGCAGGAACCTTCATACCACGGACAGAAAGGAACTCTACAAGCTTTGCTACTCAACAAGCTGTAACCTCAGCAAGTATTTCAGAAACAAATGTTGGTTCAAAGACCACTTTACCAATTTCAATCTTTTCACCAGAAACAAACATAACAGAAACAGCAATGGCTAAGGCTAAAGTAAGTAGTGACATCCCTGAAACCACTAGATCTACTGACACTATTATGATGACTTCTACAGTATCTGTACCAACTAAAACTGCAGCAGTAATCACGGTGTCCGCTTCTACTTCTGCGCAGACTCATTTAACATTAACCATTACAGCAGAAACACAAACACCACCACAACACAAAGCCACCACTACAGACATATTTGGTAACTTTTGGGGTCGTTCTGCAGATACTAAACATTTAACAACCCAAACATCTACACAAACAGTTGGAAAACAGACCACTGCTGAAAATCCATCAAACTGCAACAATGAAACTGTACCTCAGTCAGGGACAATACCAGCTAGCACTGAAAATATACTAGTTACATCTACAGCTGCAACTTCCACACATGCTTCAATTATTTCAAGTGCAAATACCACAATCAATGCTACAACTAATGTCATGAACACCTCAACAGAACCAGGAACATCAAGCAGCACAAACAAGGAACTTTACACCACTGATGCGGCAACAAAGACCCCATCAGCAGCAGACCATTTTACAGCTAATACTATTCCAGTAAACTATACATTGACTACAATAACCTCCACACAGAGTTTAAACACAACACAGGGAACAACCAAAACAGCAGCAGCAAATGTAAATACAAACACAGAGGCAAAGACTAATAGCACCATCCCTTTAAATATGATATATTCTGAAACAAATACTACTGCATGGACTTCAGCAACAACTAAACAAGGTAGGACCACTGATCCTCCAGTGACTGGGCCAGCAACTACAACTACTAAACCTTTTGCCGTGATGTGCACAGACCCTGCAGTGACTGGGCCAGTAACTACAACTACTCCACCCATTCCTCTGATGCCCACAGCTCCTGCAGTTACTGGGCCAGTAACTACAACTACTACACCTATTGCTCTAATGCCAACAGCTCCTGCAGTTATTGGACCAGAAACTACAACAACTACACCCATTGACGTGATGCACACAGACACTGCAGTGACTGGGCCAGTAACTACAACTACTACACCCATTGCTCTGATGGCCACAGCTCCTGCAGTTATTGGACCAGCAACTACAACTACTACACCCATTGCCGTAATGCACACAGACCCTGCAGTGACTGGGCCAGATTCAACAACTACTGCACCCATTGTCCTGATGGCCACAGCTCCTGCAGTGACTGGGCCAGTAACGACAACTACTACACCCATTGCTCTGATGGCCACAGCTCCTGCAGTGACTGGGACAGCAACTACAACTACTACACCCATTGCCGTAATGCAGGCAGACCCTGCAGTAACTGGGACAATAAATACAATTACTACACCCATTGCTCTGATGGCCACAGCTCCTGCAGTAACTGGGGCAATAACTACAACTACTACACCCATTGCTCTGATGCCCACAGCTCCTGCAGTGACTGGGCCAGTAACTACAACTACTACAGCTATTGCTCTGATGCCCACAGCTCCTGCAGTTATTGGGCTAGAAACTACAACTACTACACCCATTGCCGTAATGCACACGGACCCTGCAGTGACTGGGCCAGATTCGACAACTACTGCACCCATTGCTCTGATGGCCACAGCTCCTGCAGTGACTGGGACAGCAACAACAACTACTACACCCATTGCCGTAATGCACACAGACCCTGCAGTAACTGGGACAGCAACTACAACTACTACACCCATTGCTCTGATGGCCACGGCTCCTGCAGTGACTGGGCCAGTAATGACAACTACTACACCCATTGCTCTGATGGCCACAGCTCCTGCAGTGACTGGGACAACAACTACAACTACTAAAGCTTTTGGCGTGATGTGCACAGACCCTGCAGTGACTGGGCCAGATTCGACAACTACTGCACCCATTGCTCTGATGGCCACAGCTCCTGCAGTGACTGGGACAACAACTACAACTACTACACCCATTGCTCTGATGGCCACAGCTCCTGCAGTGACTGGGCCAGAAACGACAACTACTGCACCCATTGCTCTGATGGCCACAGCTCCTGCAGTGACTGGGACAGCAACTACAACTACTACACCCATTGCCGTAATGCAGACAGACCCTGCAGTAACTGGGGCAATAACTACAACTACTACACCCATTGCTCTGATGGCCACAGCTCCTACAGTGACTGGGCTAGCAACTACAACTACTACACCCATTGCGCTGATGCCCACAGCTCCTACAGTACCTGGTGCAATAACTACAACTACTACACCCATTGCTCTGATGCCCACAGCTCCTGCAGTGACTGGGCCAGTAACTACAACTACTACAGCTATTACTCTGATGCCCACAGCTCCTGCAGTTATTGGGCTAGAAACTACAACTACTACACCCATTGCCGTAATGCACACGGACCCTGCAGTGACTGGGCCAGTAACTACAACTACTACACCAATTGCTCTAATGCCCACAGCTCCTGCAGTTATTGGGCCAGTAATTACAACCCTATAACTGCCGTAACTGCAATTAAAGACACTGTAGTGACTGGAAGCAATTACAACTACTAACGCACCATTGCTCTGATGGCCACAGCTCCTGCAGTGACTGGGGGCGCAGAAATGACAACTACTACACCCATTGCTCTGATGGCCACAGCTCCTGCAGTGACTGGGACAGCAACTACAACTACTGCACCCATTGCTCTGATGGCCACAGCTCCTGCAGTGACTGGGACAGCAACTACAACTACTACACCCATTGCTCTGATGGCCACAGCCCCTGCAGTGACTGGGCCAGAAACGACAACTACTACACCCATTTCTCTGATGGCCACAGCTCCTGCAGTTACTGGGCCAGAAACTACAACTACTACACCCATTGCCGTTATGCACACGGACCCTGCAGTGACTGGGACAGCAACTACAACTACTAAAGCTTTTGGCGTGATGTGCACAGACCCTGCAGTGACTGGGCCAGATTCGACAACTACTGCACCCATTGCTCTGATGGCCACAGCTCCTGCAGTGACTGGGACAACAACTACAACTACTACACCCATTGCTCTGATGGCCACAGCTCCTGCAGTTATTGGACCAGAAACTACAACAACTACACCCATTGACGTGATGCACACAGACACTGCAGTGACTGGGCCAGTAACTACAACTACTACACCCATTGCTCTGATGGCCACAGCTCCTGCAGTGACTGGGACAGCAACTACAACTACTACACCCATTGCTCTGATGGCCACAGCTCCTGCAGTGACTGGGCCAGTAACTAGAACTATTACACCCATTGCTCTGATGCCCACAGCTCCTGCAGTGACTGGGACAGCAACTACAACTACTACACCCATTGCTCTGATGGCCACAGCTCCTGCAGTTACTGAGCCAGAAATTACAACTACTACACCCATTGCCGTGATACGCACACAGAAACTGCAGTGACTGGGCCAGTAACTACAACTACTGCACCCATTGCTCTGATGGCCACAGCTCCTGCAGTGACTGGGCCAGCAACTACAACTACTACACCCATTGCTCTGATGGCCACAGCTCCTGCAGTGACTGGGACAGCAAGTACAACTACTACACCCATTTCTCTGATGGCCACAGCTCCTGCAGTTACTGGGCCAGAAACTACAACTACTACACCCATTGCTCTGATGGCCACAACTCCTGCAGTGACTGGGACAGCAACTACAACTACTAAACCTTTTGGCGTGATGTTCACAGACCCTGCAGTGCCTGGGCCAACAACTACAACTACTACACACATTGCCGTGATGCCCACAGCTCCTGAAGTGACTTGTCCAGTAGTTGCTAGTGTGGCAACAGTTAAAACAGCTTCCACAGTAGAAAGAACTATAACAAGTGCAGCTACTGCAGCTGATTTCTCAGCAAAGCCCACTACAGTGTTTGAAAGTATTAGCACCGGATCAAGCACCATCAAAAGTACCCCTAAAGCAGCTCCAGGATCAGTTATACCATTAAGAACCTCAGAAGAGGCTCGTGCAAATGTTGTAGCTGCAACAACTATTTATGATTCAAAAGCTGTTAAAACCGGCACAGCATTAAACACACAAACACCAATTAATCTAGCAGAAACTTGTTCGGCTCTATCCCTAAAGCAACTACCCCAGGAGCTGAAACTGCTACTACCAGAAGGGCAAAAACCTTTGCAGCAGCTACACCAACCACACAACCAGCAATTTCTTCAAGTGAAGAAAATGCTACAACTATCACTTCAGGAACCGCGGCACTGGTAACAAAATACAAACCAGTGGAAACCTCTGCTAAGGTGACATCTATACATTAAAATATTATTAGCATTCCTGTAAAGAGTGCTGAAACTGCTTCAAGCTGTAGTCAATAAGGGTCAACCACAATAAAACACCAGCAGAAACGCAAGATGCCCCAAGCACCACTGCTACTATAGGTGCTGGACCAAGAACTCCTGCAAAGAACTCTACTACAGCCATACAAACTGTAACTACACCAGTTACACCAGCAGCAACCAGTATTCGGTTCTACCACTGCAACAACTCCATTCAATAAACCATGCAATGGTGAAACGGCCACAGTACAAACAAGCATAAATGAACAACAAAGAATTTCTAGTGACTTGTATGATTGCTTCTGAGGATTTCCAGATCGAACAAAGGAGCAGTGGTAACTTGGAGACTGCTGATCTGAAGGCCAGGAGTTCAAATCCTAGCACCACTGAGCGAGGCCCTTAACCCTCAACCACTCAGTTGTACAAAAATTAGATAAATGTAAGTGACTCTGGATAAAGGCGTCTGCCAAATGCCATGAATGTAAATGTAACGGTCACTTAGGTGAACCTGAAATCTTAAGAATTCTGACCACTGCCAAAATGACCAAGCGAGTACGACTCAACTCGAATCCGAACATTATCCAGGGCTACCAATCCGTAACCAAGACTATTCCAGGAAACTACTAAACTACTACATCCTTCTTCAAGGACCAGCAGCTGCAATGTCCACTGTTACCGTTACATCCACAACCGTTTTCAATACAAACACTAATCTTTAAACTAAAACTGACATGTTTTAAAAAAGAAATTCTTAACTAAAGATAAAAGAACAAAAACAATTGTATTGAGAATACAAAACCAGGGTTTTTGAAAAAAATTCTTCTTAAGAATTGTTAAGAATCTTAAGAAATGTTCTTTAAAATAAATAAATAAATAAATAAATAAATAAATACATAAAAATTGTACCTCAGAAAAAAACTTGAGAAAAATTAAAATCCATAAAAAGAATGTTCTGAAAAATCATCGTAAATAACTTCTTAAAGTTAGGATAACTGCCAACGTGTTGCAGATCCCCAAAGGGTAAGATTTTTAAAGATGTTATTGGATGATTTCAAATATTAAACCTTACAAAAATACAAAACTTCCAACATGTAATGAATACTATATAACTACTACAATACTTGGCTTTTATTGGTTTCACTTTCAAGCAGGCAAATTCTTCTATGTTGGTTAATGTTGTTAAACGAACATATCTCACTCCCTTGAATAAATGATCAAGAGGTGATTGCTACTTCTTAAAATAGGATAATAAATAAAAACATTTAAAGTTTGCCAGTATAGAATTGATTGCAGCTTTTACACAACTGTCATTGTATTCTTAAGAAAAAAACTAAGATGTTCTTAAGAACGTTTTTATGAACTTCTTATAATTTATCTTCTTTAGAAGATTTTTTTTTGGTTTCATAAAGAGAAACTACAGATTATTGTATACAGTTAAAAACAAGTAGAAATGTGACAATATTTGCTTCAACATTATTCATAATATATTTGATGCATTTTCTTTTTTTGGTCAGTTTTTGTTGCTTGTTGGTTGAAGTGAACATTTATAGCTGCTAGCATTTAGAAGCTACCTAGCATATTCTAGTAATGATCTCTTAGCCAAAATAGTATTAACTAGCCACTGTTCACTATTAGTTAGTTATTCTTACTTAATTATCTATTAGCTATAAATTATTTCATTAATTATCTATTATCCATCAGCACTAGAGAGTATTAGCTATTCATTTTTCACTTTTAGCCACAAAGTACTGATGTGTTCTTTCTTCTTGGAACAGAACCTTTAAGCCATTGGTTCTCAACCTTGGATTTGCAGGGGATTTTTCCCCCAATAGTTATTTATAATTCGCTTCTATGAACATGAACTTGATTTTAAAGAACATCTTAGCATAATAATTAAAACCAGACCACAGTGACACCACCTTGACACGCTGTGATGTTAGTCCCAGTGATTTAGTCAGGATTTGACGAGGTTTTTATGATTGTTGAGGTGAAAAATGCTTGATTTTTTATTTTTTGCGAGGGCCTTCAGCAAAATTTGTGATTTTCTGTGGAAAACTACTTGAATTGCAAAACTGCAACTGTACACTCTTTCACAGTGATGTTTGTTTTAGCTGTACTCGTGTTCGACACACGTGAATGGAAGAGGGTTTTGCCTGAACGCTCGTTGTGATGATGTCACATGACGCGTCTCGGCCTGAATCTGCAGAAATTCCTCAGTAATTAAAAAAATTGCAAACTCCTCCGAAAAAATGGAAAATGTGGTCGGTTAGATTTAAGAAGAAAAAAAAATGACATAAGGCTTACATAAAAATATTACAATTCTCATCAAAACATTCATGTCATTGCTCATGCTAACGTTAATTTAAACAACTTTCTAATTCATGATCAATTCACATAGTATTGATATAATGTACAGACGAATAGCACAGCGGTAATGTGGAAGGTGTGGTGATCCTCAGCTCAGGTGAAAGGGCGGAGTTCAGTTTTACTCAGGACGTTGAAAACACAAATCACGCAGGATGTACGAAAACAAATGACAGTATTATAACTCGATTCAAACACGTGGAACCGATGTACGTGTCTGAATGAAGTCAATTCAACAAGCCTTTTTCCAGCATTGTTATAGATAAACATTTAAAGAACTGGTTTGCTTTTGTTCCCTCTTTACTGTATTATAACAGTTCAAGTGATGCGTTTATATTAATTGATAATTATTAAATAACATGGTTGTCCATCATGCTGTGGATTGTGAACTTATTAACAGTGCTACACTGTATACGGTATATAATTAGTGACTGCCACGACAGGAACAGTGCAGGGGTTAATATGAGAGTTTTGGCCTTTTTCTTGCTCATTTTGTAAGATAATTAGCGATATGATGAAAAGAGAACGCACAGTGAGGATGTAGCAGAGAACAACATCAAAACTTTTTCCCAGACTGTACTCGTGGTTAGCAAAGACTCCTTTCTAAACCTGAATAATAAAATGAGAGTATTAAAATCCTGGTGAAATATTATATTAATCTTTATTTCAGTGTTGACAAAATACCCATAAAAGTCAAAGCTCCTGCCTTTACAAAAATATGTCTTCTACAAAGTGTCCTCTTTGTTCGCTTCTGGAGAGCCAGCTGATAAAACAGGGTTAGTGTGTGTGTGTGTGTGTGTGTGTGAATACCCTGACGACGCACTGCAGCTCTCAGACACATACACCGTATCATCTTTATGACCTTCAGCAGTGAACAGTGTTTTCTCTCTCTCCTCACACACAGACGAGATGTCAGTGTTATCACGAGTCCAGCAGCAGTGAGAAACCCAAACACCCTGTACACCACATCCGCACTATAAATTAACTTAAATTAGCATTCCCACACGTACACATAGAACAGGATTACTGTAAACCACAAACATAACAAACACTCCTAATGTACAGATGACTGTGTGTGTGTGTGTGTGTGTGTTTGGTCCCTCAAAACATAAATCCACATTAATTATATGTACAAACCCACAGCAGCTCAGTGTGATAAAAGGCAACCGAGTGTGTGAGTGAGTGTGTATGTGTAAGTGTGTTGATTAGATTAGTTTCACTGAAGATCTCTATCTTCTCATTCCAAAGTGCAACTGAGCATACGAGGACGATCCTGCAGAAAGACAGGGTCAAGACAAGATCATGTTAGAGTTTAAGATGCTAGCTAATGTTAAAGAGAGAGAGAGAGAGAGAGTGAGAGAGAAAGAGTGAGAGATTGTTACCTGACTGTACACTCCCTAGTCTACGCTGCAGAGCCTCCAGTCTGGTGATGTAATCAGAGAGTGCTCGATCTGGATCATAATTCTGTAGATGAGAACACAACACTCCTCCATCTGTACTCATCCCTCCATACCTACAGTGAGAAAGAGAGAGAGAGTGAGTGAGAGAGTGAGAGAGAGAGAGTGAGAGTAAGAGAGTGAGAGAGTGATAGAGTGAGAGAGAGAGAGAGAGTAAGAGATGATAGAGAGAGAGTGTGAGAGAGAGAGAGAGAGATGAGAGAGAGAGTGAGAGAGTGAGAGAGTGAGAGAGAGAGTGAGAGAGAGTGAGAGAGTGAGAGAGAGTGAGAGAGAGAGTGAGAGAGAGAGAGAGAGTGAGAGAGAGAGAGTGAGAAAGAGTGTGAGGAGAGTGAGAGAGTGAGAGTGAGAAAGAGTGTGAGAGAGAGTGAGAGAGTGAGAGTGAGAGAGTGAGAGTGAGAGAGTGTAGTTTTTCATATCATCATGTATGGTTATTTTCAGGACTCCAGACTGAAGTGATTTAGACCGTCCATGTTTTTGTAATTTTCCAAATGTGGTTTAATGTGAAGACCAAAAGATCTGATGCTTTTATGTTTGTTCTCGTACCGATGAACGTAGTGGAGATAAAAAATAAAAAGGTTATTTTGTTTACATTTAGTTTAATAGCGTATCGGAGTGTAACCATTTACACTGGTGAAGATCTGAACACTCAAAGCAAGCCATAATGAGAGAGAGCAGATAGGTAGTGTGTGTGTGTGTGTGTTACCTGTGCTGTGTGGAGTGTGTGTGTGTGTGTGTTACCTGTGCTGTGTGGAGTGTGTGTGTGTGTGTGTTACCTGTGCTGTGTGGAGTGTGTGTGTGTGTGTGTTACCTGTGCTGTGTGGAGTGTGTGTGTGTGTGTGTGTGTTACCTGTGCTGTGTGGAGTGTGCAGTGTGAGGTGACTCTTGTCCTGTTCTTCCTCTGTTGGTTCCTCTTCTCTCTCCATATGGCTGCAGGTAGGGAGAGTCATTCCTCACCTCCATCACTGCACACACATGCAACAAATGAGGACTCTAGAACATTCCCCAGATCCTAGAACTGCACTGAGAATTCAAAACCTGAACTGAGGATTCTAGAGCTGTATTGAGGATCCCTGAAGAAGACTAGGACATTCTCAAACCACACAGAGGACTCCAGAAGCACACTTAGGATCTTATAGCTGAAGTGAGGGGTTTTAGGTGCGGCTGTGGCTCAGGTGGTAGAGCGGGTTGTCCACTAATCGTAGGGTTGGAGGTTCGATTCCCGGCCCGGGTGACTCCACATGCCGAAGTGTCCTTGGGCAAGACCCTGAACCCCAAGTTGCTCCTGATGGCAAGCTAGCACCTTGCATGGCAGCTCTGATACCATTGGTGTGTGAGTGTGTGAGTGAATGGGTGAATGAGACACAGTGTAAAGCGCTTTGGATAAAAGCGCTATATAAGTGCACATTTACCATTTAAGGACACGTTGAGTATTGAAGAACCTTCAGACTGAGGACTGTAGCATAGTGAAATACCACAAAGACACACTAAATATTTCCTGAACCCACTCTTGTTACATGCTTTAACGTGAGACATAATGGTTTCTAAAAGTTTATGGACACCTGACCATCACACCCATATGTGCTTGTTGAACATCCCGTTCCAGATTTATTCCTCTGTACTGTTATAATGCACTACACTTTAGCACAAGATTTTTGGGCGTGGCTGTGGGATTAGTGAGTGTGATTTTGGGGTGTGGCTGTGGGGATTAGTGAGTGTGATTTTGGGGCGTGGCTGTGGGGATTAGTATGATTTTGGGGCGTGGCAGTGGGGATTAGTGAGTTTGATTTTGGGGCATGGCTGTGGGGATTAGTGAGTGTGATTTTGGGGCGTGGCTGTGGGGATTAGTGAGTGTGATTTTGGGGCGTGGCTGTGGGGATTAGTGAGTGTGATTTTGGGGCGTGGCTGTGGGGATTAGTGAGTGTGATTTAGGGGCGTGGCAGTGGGGATTAGTGAGTGTGATTTTGGGGCGTGGCTGTGGGGATTAGTGATCATTCAGCTACAAGAGCGTTAGTGAGGTTGAGGTCAGGTGCTGTTGATGTAAGGAGACTCCAGTTCCAGTTCATCCCAAAGGTGTTCAGTGTGGTTGAGGTCTGGGCTCTGTGCAGGACACTTGAGTTCTTCTACGTTCTTCCCACCTTCACACACCACGTCTTCATGGAGCTCGCTTTGTGCTCTGTGTGTCACACTGGAACAGTTTTTGGGATTCTTGGTTCCAGTGAAAGGAAACTATTACTACAGTGTACAGAGATGTTCTACACAACTGTGCGCTTCAGACTTTTGTGTTAACAGTTTGGGGAAGAACATACGAGTGAGGGGTGCACATACTTTTGGCCATACAGTGTATAAAGCCTCTGATATACTTAGTTTTATTCAACACGTTGAGACTCAACAGGCCTGGATCACTGGTGCCACCTTGTGGAACAATTAAATAATGCAAAAGAATAAAATGTGCGCTTGCGACCTGTATGTATAAAGTACATGCGGTTAGAAAAATTGGGCGGAGAGCGGACATTACACACCGATTCTGCTGATGGCGGAATGTGCGTCACACGTATTATACGCTGTATTCTAGTGTACACGTAAGAAGTGAAGCATACTTTCTGTTTTAGAGCCACATACATAGTGTAATACAGCCTTACTGAGGAGTCCAGGATTTCAGTAATCATTCGTGTGTGTGTGTGTGTGTGTGTGAGAGAGAGTGTGAGAGATACCTGGGCTCTGTCCTACACCATTCCTGCTGATGGTGATTGATCCTCCCGTCACCTTCTGCCATCTCCGAACCAGAAAACGCATCCTGAGGATCCAAATATAGCTAATGAGTCAAGTAAGTGTATTCCAATTGTTGAGAGCAGTACAGTGTGATCTGATTGGGTAAGAGCAGTAGGACGTGTTCTGATTGGTTGAGAGCAGCATGGCGTGTGATTTAGGGAATGTTCATGTAGATATGTCTTGGTTTGTGTGTTTTACCTGAAGATGGCGATGCAGACGCGAGCCGCAGATCGGAAGCGTGTGTATCCACGGCGACGGTGACTTACACACTCCAGTAAGGTGGTGTGTGTGTAGACATGTGGGCCGGTCATGCCTGCGATCAGTGAGAGTGTGGCCTCCTCACACTCCTGAAAGCCCCCCAGCAGCAGCAACAGATATTTCTTTTGGTAGATTAGAGCTTTGCGGAAACTCGAGCGGCAGGTATTTTCATCAACTTCTGCTACACAGGCGGAAAAAGTGTTACGAAAGTATGAAAAAAACCCACCTCCCCCCCCCCCCCCCCCCCCTCACCCATAGGCCCACCCACCCCCCCGAGCGCTGTCAGAGACAGAGAGAGTGAAGAGACAGAGGTGGGATGGGGAAGAGACAGAGAGAGAGAAAGAGTGAGACAGGAGAGAGTGGGATGGAGAGAGATGGAGAGAGAGTGAAGGATGGGGAGAGACGCAGGGAGAGAGTGGGATGGGGAGAGACAGAGAGAGAGTGAGACAGGATAGAGTGGGATGGGGAGAGAGAGATAGTGAGACAGGGGAGACAGGGGAGAGAGTGGGATGGGGAGAGAGAGAGAGAAGTGAGACAGGGGAGAGTGGGATGGGAGAGAGACAGAGAGAGGTGAGACAGGGGAGAGTGGGATGGGGAGAGAGACAGAGAGAGTGAGACAGGGGAGAGGTGGGATGGGGAGAGAGAGTGAGACAGGAGGGAGTGGGATGGGGAGAGAGACAGAGAGAGAGTGAGACAGGGGAGAGAGTGGGATGGGGAGAGACAGAGGAGAGTGAGACAGGGGAGAGAGAGACAGAGGAGAGAGACAGAGAGAGGGAGTGGGTGGGGGAGAGAGTGGGATGGGAGAGAGAGACAGAGAGAGAGTGAGACAGGGGAGAGAGTGGGATGGGGAGAGACACAGAGAGTGAGAGCAGGGGGAGAGAGTGGGATGGGGAGAGAGATACAGAGAGAGAGTGAGACAGGGGGAGGAGATGGGATGGGGAGATAGGCAGAGAGAGAGTAAGACAGGGGAGAGAGTGGGATGGGGAGAGGGACAGAAGAGACAGTGAGACAGGGGGAGAGAGTGGGATAGGAGAGAGCAGAGAGTGAGACAGGGGAGAGTGGGATGGGGAAGAGACAGAGAGAGTGAGACAGGGGAGAGAGTGGGATGGGGAGTGAGACGAGGGGAGATAGATGGGGAGATAGGGAGTGAGACAGGGGAGAGTGGGATGGGAGAGAGAGACGGAGAGAGTGAGACAGGGGGAGAGAGTGGGATGGGGAGAGACAGAGAGAGAGAGTGAGACAGGGGAGAGGTGGGATGGGAGGAGAGACAGGGGAGAGAGTGGGATGGGGAGAGAGACAGGGGAGAGAGTGGGATGGGGAGAGAGACAGGGGAAGAGTGGGATGGGGAGAGAGACAGAGAGAGGGTGAGGCAGCGGAGAGAGTGGGATGGGGGAGAGAGACAGGAGGAGAGAGTGGGATGGGGAGAGAGACAGAGAGAGAGTGAGAGGCGGAGAGAGAGACAGGGGAGAGAGGATGAGGAGAGAGACAGAGAGAAGTGGGATGGGGAGAGATGGAAGGGAGAGTGAGAGACAGGGAGAGAGCGGGATGGGGAGAGACAGAGAGAAAGTGAGACAGCGGAGAGAGTGGGATGGGGGAGAGAGATGGAGAGAGAGTGAGACAGGGGAGAGAGTGGGATGGGGGAGAGACAGAGAGAGAGAGTGAGACAGCGAGAGAGAGTGGGATGGGGAGAGACAGGGGAGAGAGTGGGATGGGGAGAGACAGAGAGAGTGAGACAGGGGAGAGAGTGGGATGGGGAGAGAGACAGAGAGAGAGTGAGACAGGGGAGAGAGTGGGATGGGAGAGAGACAGAGAGTGAGAGAGGGAGAGAGAGAGAGTGGGATGGGAGAGAGATGGAGAGAGAGTGGGATGGGGAGAGAGACAGGGGAGAGGTAGGATGGGGAGAGAGACAGAGAGAGTGAGACAGGGGGGATAGAGTGGGATGGGGAGAGATGGAGAGAGAGTAGAGACAGGGAGAGTGGGATGGGGAGAGAGATGGAGAGAGAGTGGAGACGGGGAGAGTGGGATGGGAGACAGGGGAGGGATGGGGAGAGAAAAGAGAGTGAGAGTAGGGAGAGTGGGATGGGGAGAGAGACAGAGAGAGAGTGTGAGACAGGGGAGAGAGTGGGATGGGGAGAGAGACAGAGAGAGAGTGAGACAGGGAGAGAGAGTGGGATGGGAGAGAGATGGAGAGAGTGGGATGGGGAGAGAGACAGGGGAGAGAGTGGGATGGGGAGAGAGACAGAGAGAGGTGAGACAGGGGATAGGGTGGGATGGGGAGAGAGATAGTAGAGAAGAAGGGAGACAGGGGAGAGAGTGGGATGGGAGAGAGAGAGAGAGTGGAGA
Source organism: Ameiurus melas (assembly GCA_012411365.1). Classification (NCBI taxonomy): domain Eukaryota; kingdom Metazoa; phylum Chordata; class Actinopteri; order Siluriformes; family Ictaluridae; genus Ameiurus; species Ameiurus melas. Next base: position 30,078,444 of record CM022764.1, on the reverse strand, counting down.
CAGGGGGAGAGAGTGGGATGGGGAGAGAGACAGAGAGAGTGAGACAGCGGGAGAGAGTGGGATGGGGAGAGAGATGGAGAGAGAGAGGGTGAGGGGAGAGAGTGGGATGGGGAGAGAGGGGGAAGGGGATGGAGACAGAGAGAGAGTGAGACAGCGAGAGAGAGTGGGATGGGGAGAGAGACGGAGAGAGAGAGAGTGAGACAGGGGGAGAGTGGGATGGGAGAGAGACAGAGGGAGAGTGAGACAGGGGGGAGAGAGTGGGATGGGGAGAGACAGAGAGGTGAGACAGGGGGAGAGAGTGGGATGGGGAGAGAGAGAGACAGAGAGAGGAAGAGTGAGACAGGGGAGAGAGTGGGATGGGGAGAGACACAGAGAGAGAGAGTGGCAGGGGAGAGAGTGGGATGGGGAGAGAGACAGAGAGAGGTGAGACAGGGGGAGAAAGTGGGATGGGGAGATAGACAGAGAGAGAGAGTAAGACAGGGGAGAGAGGTGGGATGTGGAGAGAGACAGAGACAGTGAGACAGGGGAGAGTGGGATGGGGAGAGAGACAGAGGAGTGAGACAGGGGAGAGAGTGGGATGTGGAGAGAGACAGAGAGAGAGTGAGACAGGGGGAGAGGTGGGATGGGGGGTGAGACAGGGGAGATAGTGGGAATTGGGAGTGAAGACAGGGGAAGAGTGGGATGGGGAGAGAGACAGAGAGAGTGAGACAGGGGAGAAAGTGGGATGGGGAGAGAGACAGAGAGAGTGAGACAGGGGGGAGAGAGTGGGATGGGGAGAGAGACAGGGGAGAGAGTGGGATGGGGAGAGAGACAGGGGGAGAGAGTGGGATGGGGAGAGAGACAGGGGAGAGTGGGATGGGAGAGAGACAGAGAGAGAGTGAGACAGGGAGAGAGTGGGATGGGGAGAGAGACAGGGGAGAGATGGGATGGGGAGAGAGAGACAGAGAGAGAGTGAGACAGGGGAGAGAGAGACAGGGGAGAGAGTGGGATGGGGAGAGAGACAGGGGAGAGAGTGGGATGGGGGAGAGAGCAGGGGAGAGAGTGGGATGGGGAGAGAGACAGAGAGAGAGTGAGCAGGGAGGGGAGTGGGATGGGGGAGAGAGACAGGGGGAGTGTGGGATGGGAGAGAGACAGAGAGAGAGGGAGACGGGGGAGAGTGGGATGGGGAGAGACAGGGGGAGAGGGTGGGATGGGGAGAGACAGAGAGAGAGTGAGACGGGGGAGAGTGGGATGGGGGGAGAGACAGGGGGGAGTGGGATGGGGAGAGAGACAGAGAGAGAGTGAGGCAGGGAGAGAGAGACAGGGGAGAGAGTGGGATGGGGAGAGAGACAGGGGAGAGAGTGGGATGGGGAGAGACAGGGGAGAGAGTGGGATGGGAGAGAGACAGAGAGAGTGAGGGAGAGGAGAGAGTGGGATGGGGAGAGAGACAGGGGGAGAGAGTGGGATGGGGAGAGAGACAGAGAGAGAGTGAGACAGGGGGAGAGAGTGGGATGGGGAGAGAGACAGGGGGAGAGAGTGGGATGGGGAGAGAGACAGAGAGAGAGTGAGACGGGGGAGAGAGACGATTGAGATTTAATTGATCAAAGTTCAGTTATCTGACCCAACAGCAGGTTGGTGCTGGGATTTAAACTCACTACCTTCCCCTCAGTAGCCCATTGTCTTAACCTCTGTTTTAGATTTGAATATTTCATAGATTTATACCAAAAGATTATTTTTTAAGAATAATAAAAATGTGTTGCACTGACGCTATGGGCCTTAAGGTGGCGCAGTCTCCGCAGCTCCTCCTCTAGTCTCAGAATCTGATTCCTCAGCTCGTTCTTCTCCTCTGTTAGACGACTGACGTAGCCAGTTAGCTCCGCATTCTGACGCAGCAGTCGCTCCATTAACACACTGGAGAAACCAACGGTCGACAGGGCAGAACTCTAATCACACACACACACACACACACACACACACACACACACACACAGCAGAATAAGAAATGTGCACCTTGAAATGTCCCAAATGTCTCCCTGGTTCACACTGATCTGCATCCCCCATGCCGTTACCCTGATCTACGCCTCCTCCGAATCCAGTGCAGCAGCGAGACCAGTTGCTGTGTTTGTGCTACACTGAAGACTTCTCAGTTTCATATCAAAAGATGAAGAGGAGACGATAGGATCAGAATGTCAGCTTCATGTCTTGATATTTAAATCTAGACATGTTAAACAGCTTAGAACAGGGGTTCCCAAACTTTTCCCGGACGAGGCCCCCAAATGGCATTAACATTGGACCGAGGCCCTGATTTTGCAAGATGTCTTTAAAACACATAAAAAATACAGACTTCTGAATTTATCCCGTTTTTTAAATTAATAATTACATCTTAAATCTTTACATTACATTAGGAATCGATTGTGTGTGTGTGTGTGTGTGTGTGTGTGTGTGTTGTGTGTGTGTGTGTGTGTGTGTCAGAGTGAGAAAGAGAAAACATACTAGTGGGAGGGATGGGCTTGATGGCTCCAACCAAATTGTTACGCCCCCCACTTTGAAAACCACTGGCTTAGAACATGGCACCTTTGGTGGCAGAGCACCCAATCTTTAGTTGAGCAAAAGTATTGGAACCGACAGTCAGCGTAAATAACACTTCATATTCGGTTGCATATCCCTTGTTGTTTTCCTTGGCCAACCCATTCAGTGTCTGTTGCTCATTACACTGGTGGTTTCTTTCTTTTTCAGGACACTCCCCTATATCATTACCTTGAAATCCCTCCCATTTCAGTACCTGACCTGTATCCCTATGTCATTACCCGATTGGCATAGCAAGTCGTTACACCAGGTTGTGTCCTTTCCTACTCAATTTGTTTTCCCTGTGTTGTTATTTGAGCTGTGCCCTTGCCTCATCCCAATGTCCTTACAACGTACCTGCAACATAAATGTCTTTGTCTCACCTCTTGTCCAGCAGGGGGTGCTGAGGAGAATTTCTGCAAGAATGACAAAATATCCTGAACGTTCCTCTGTAACCAGCTGAAACTCTCTCTGTCAGCACCCTCCACAGTAAGCCTAAGGTAGTGGGAGAAACAGAATTATTTGATAGTGCAATCACTTTTAGACCACTTTTGGGATTTCTGAACTTGACAGCAGGTACACTTTGTTAGTACACTTCGTAGTGCACTCAGACCTCCAAACTTGACTGTATCTATGACTGCTTTTTCCACATACCTGTTGATTTTGCTGGACATTTGCTGTAGCTTTGCAATAGCGCTGTCCATGTCCCTGATGTCTGTTGCCCCTGCTGTGTTCAGGAAGGGTATACTGATGGACTCCAGAGGCACAGCTTTGTTCGATTTCTGCTCCAACATCCAGTCACCCATTCGCTCCTGCTCACACAGTTAAAGCAACAGTTCAATACATAAGTACTAGATACCAGACACCAAATTAGACCTCTAATTGGACAGAAAGTGGTACATTTGGTGAACTCAGGTTGGTGCTGCTCTTCTCCATCATCTCCACAGCTCTGCACTCCAGTCTTTCTTTCTCTCTCTCCATCCACTTCCCTCGCTCCCTCTCTCCATGCAACAGGCTCTGGAGCTCATCTACTCGTCTCTGGAGGAGTGTCCTCTCATCCTGCCACTTCTGCTTCTGCTCCAGGTCCTGCAGAACCCTCTGCTCTGCCTGTGCCCTCAGCTCCACCAGGCTGGCCTGCTTCTCCTTCAGCTGGGCCTGTAGAGATTGGAGCACATTGTCCGCAACAGAGGGAATGCCATCCTCCACCTACAAAAACACACAGCATACTTCAGTTTCAGTTTCACCAAAGAGTGAAAAAATGTCTTTATTGTTTAACCTTTTGATCTTCTGTTAAAATAATTCACAAAAATACTTTGCTCTCATGGATATCAAACAATTGTAAACACAACACAGGTTTATAAAAAAAAAAAACGGTGTTAAATATAGGTATGCAACAATTATTGGCACCCCTATGAGTTCATATGAGAATAATATATTTGAAGTATATTATCATTGATATTTTACACTTTTTTAGTACACCTGGGTAACTATGAACAGAAAATTGTTCAACCATGACTTCCTGTTTCACAGGGGTATAAATATGAGGTAACACACAGGCCAAATTCCCTTAATCATTCAATAATGGGTAAGACCATGGAATATATGTCCCTAAATCTCTTAAATTAGCAGTTATTAAACCCTTGATTAAAAAACCTGTTTCAATAAAAGTTTCAATAAAACTGTATTTCTAAACGAGTTTTCACGACAGGTAATGCTACTTTGTGGCAGTGTCTGTCGTGAAAACTCGTTTATAAATACAGTTTTATTGAATTGAGCCATCATGATGGTGTCGCTGGCGTATATGCAAATATAATCCAAATATAAATTAAAATCTATCCCTAAAGGGCGGTCACACGAGACTTTCAGCAGGCAAAATTTCTTCAGAGACCACTGCGAATATGGGAGGCAGCAGGATACGAGTTCACATGCCAAGGCACTGCGTTTTTTTAACTCCACAACCATCACGGATTCTGACGTGTTCGCACTGTTGTTGCTGTGATGGTGACAAAAGCATCTGCAAAGGAGAAAGCTATGGCCTCTCTCTTTTGATGTTGATCTGATATTCTTAGAAAGCTGTGTGGTATAATACGGGGCGGTGCGACACCGCTACAATCAGTGCTTCCTGGATATTCTGAAGAGGTCACAGCGTGACGTGTCGATCTTCTATTGGTCACATGGTTTTACGTGATACGAATTCACAGGTCAGAGTTCTCCAAACTTGAACTTTGCCAAAATGCGAAACTTTCAGGCATGAGCATGTGTATGAATGGAAGTCAATGGAAGGAAATGTGTAGTGTGACCGCCCCTTCAGGACCAACCAGAGGTGATAATGGCAAAGAAAAACATCCTGAGATGATGCGAGCAAGAAACTTCGAGAGGAACCAGACTCAGAAGGTTTGCTTGTATTTTTCTCATTTGTAAGTAGCTTTGGATAAAAGTGTCTGCTAAGTGAATAAATGTAATCAGACCGGTATGATCCGGCGTCACCTGGAAGCCGATGGGTTCATTTCTACATTTACGTTTTTTGCAGCTCTTACTGTTATTCTCGAGCTGTTTCATGTGGCAGGTTAAGCTCAGGTAAGCATATCCAAATGTTTTGTGTGTGTGTGTGTGTGTGTGTGTGTTGGGGTGGAGTGCTGCGCTGACCTGTAGGGGGTGTTGTGTGTGTTTAAGCAGTTCAGCATTGAACTCTTTCTCCTTCTGAAGGTCAGAGCTCAGCTCATTTATCTGACGATTCTGAGATTCTAACTGGACCTGAAACACACACACACACAAGTTTGAGCATACAGACACGTATACACACGGGTTTGCATGCGTGTACACACAGACACACACACACACACACTGTACCTGCAGTTTTGTAACCAGGGCCATGTATTTGGAGAGTTCTGCTTCTCTCTGTGCTGAAATCTGTCTCTGCTCCTCCAGAGCGAGTCTCACATCCTAAAGACAGACAGACAGACAGACAGACAGACAGAGGTCAGGTGAGCACAATCACCTCCTACAGTGGGTGTTCTGACTCCTATATGATGACTCTGCCCACTTTCACAGGTACTAGCAATGATTATTAATGAGGCAATCACTTCCTACTTCCTGTAACTATGACTTACCTCCAGTGCCTCCCTCTCTCCCTCAGCCCTCCGGTCAGCCCTGCTCCTCTCTCTCTCCACCTCCCACTGCAGCTCTCTCACCCGCCGCTGCTCCACTGCCAGCTGGTCACTCGCTGCGTCCAGCTCAGATGCCTTCACACACACCTCGGCCCTGTCGGTCCGCACAAACACACGCAAATATAAACAGACGCATGATGATGAGAATCCTCTGCTGTACACACACCTTTATGTGTGTGTGTGGGTCTCACCTGAGTGTATCGAGCTCTCTCAGGTGTCCGTGTTGGGTTTTCTGTGACGTCTTCAGCTCCAGTTTGACCTGTGCTATCTCGGCCTTCAGTCTCTCACACTCCTCCGTCTCTCGGTCTCTCTCTCCTGTCTGTTTCTCTGAAATCACGTATTTCACTCAGTGTAGTAGTGATGTTACCTCTCCATTCTAAGTGTGTGTGTATGTGGGGGAGGGGGGGTACCTGTCATGCCCAGCGTGTGGTGCTGTTGCTGGTTGGTGTGTGTGTCCTGTTGCAGCTGTGTGAGCTGAGCCTGGAGGTGTGTGATCTGCGCTAAGAGGCTGCTGCGGTCTGCAGACTCGTCACACACACTGAGCTCAGACAGAGAGAGAACCTGCATTCCCTCCTGATGGACCTCCCTGAGGAGAGACTACACACACACACACACACACACACACACACACACTATAGATATGGCTTTACATTAAGTATGTAACAATCTTGTCGGGCAGGTGTGTGCGTGTGTGTGTGTGTATGTACCTTAATCTTGTCGGGCAGGTGTGTGTCGTCTGGGTGTGCCCCTTCAGGTGTGTTCCTGAACTGCATGCCCACCTCTGAGCTGCTGTCTGTCACACACAGAGCAAATGATTTTCAATGTACAGTATTTATATAGCGCTTTTAAAAATCGGACATTTACAGCATTAACCATATTAGCCGTGTGCACCACCCCAGGGCCCATTAGAACATGTTAACCTACAGGAAACTAGGGTTAGCATTCCATTAATGTACAGTAGGCTGCCTAACTAGTGTCCCTATGTAGTGTTAGTGTGTGGTGCTGAAGCATGACTTACCGCTGGTGTATCCGTCTCTGAACGGGGAGGACGCAGAGGGATCTGGTCTCACAACCTGGACAGGAAATCACACACAAACACTCAGATAACAGAACCAAGAGGACATGCGCACACACACACACACACACACACACACACACACACACACACACACACACACAATATTATGAATGTATACATACGTAATCTAAGGGGTGGAGTCTGACCTGTATGGCGCGGAGTTTATTAATGCTATCTTTGAGCGTATCACACTCTTGTTCCAGTCTCTGGTTCTCCTTCTTCAGACTCTCGCTCTCTGCAATGTGCCTGTTCTCCATGTCCATGATCTCGGCAGCGTGCAGATCCCGGATCTGTCCGATCCGCTCCGTGTACTCGCCGATCACTTCCTCCAGCTCTGCCCCCAGCTCCACCCCTAGCTCTGCCCCCTCCACCTGTGTCCCCACATCCACAGTGGACACACTCGGAGAGCCATTAGCCGAAGGAGTCAGAGGTGGAGTAGTGGAGCTCTTCCTGGAGAGAGACTGTTTGTCTTTGGCTGTGCTGCCACCTTTGACCTTTCCGTGATCTCGTCCGGTTTTTTTCTTGGAGGAAGCTAGGTCTTTCTCTTCTCCTGATTTGGTTAAAGCTGTATGGAGCTGCTGGATTTCCTCCATCAACTGGGCTATAGATGCATCTCGAACCTGCGCATTACAATAAAAATCCACTTTATCATAAAAAAAAACCTCAAAAGTGTCCATTTTCCATCATTTTATCCTTTAGAAAAACTTACAGTTATATATGTACAGGAAATATATGAAATGTTCACTTTGCAGAACCCACAACATTACACTTGTCTGTAAAATTCTGTACATTGTTCTCAATGTAAAAGTGGTGTAAAATATTATTCTAAAACCTAAACAGCTCATTTAGACCGTAAAATTTGCTTTACACTTTAGACTCACTTTACAAGTAAACACTCACTTTAATGACACTTTTGTCTAAAGTGTCTGTACTTTACTTATTTTACATTTACAAGATTAAAGTAGTTTAAAGTGTAAAAAGTGTTTGAACAGGTCTAAAGTGGAACACAGAAGTGGAATAGTGATCTAAAGTGCTCAGTACACATGACTTAAAGTGGTCTGAAGTATAAAGTGCAAATGGCCTAAAACAGTCCCAAGTTCCTTTAAAGTACTCTAAAGTGGAAAAATTTGTTTCAGAAATCATAACTGTGAGTGGTGTAAAGTCTGATTTGTAATCTAAAGAATAGTGTTCTGTAGTCTAAACTGTAAAGCAGTCTAAAGTGTGATTTGTAAAGTAGTCTAAAGTGTAAAGTAGTCTAAAGTGTAAAGCAGTCTAAAGTGTGATTTGTAAAGTAGTCTAAAGTGTAAAGCAGTCTAAAGTGTGATTTGTAAAGTAGTCTAAAGTGTAAAGTAGTCTAAAGTGTAAAGCAGTCTAAAGTGTGATTTGTAAAGTAGTCTAAAGTGTAAAGTAGTCTAAAGTGTAAAGCAGTCTAACATGTGATTTGTAAAGTAGTCTAAAGTGTAAAGTAGTCTAAAGTGTAAAGTAGTCTAAAGTGTAAAGTAGTCTAAAGTGTAAAGTAGTCTAAAGTGTAAAGCAGTCTAAAGTGTAAAGTAGTCTAAAGTGTAAAGCAGTCTAAAGTGTAAAGTAGTCTAAAGTGTAAAGTAATCTAAAGTGTAAAGCAGTCTAAAGTGTGATTTGTAAAGTTGTCTAAAGTGTAACGTAGTCTAAAGTGTGATTTGTAAAGTAGTCTAAAGTGTAAAGCAGTCTAAAGTGTAAAGTAGTCTAAAGTGTAAAGCGGTCTAAAGTGTAAAGTAGTCTAAAGTGTAAAGCGGTCTAAAGTGTAAAGTAGTCTAAAGTGTTAAGCAGTCTAAAGTGTAAAGCAGTCTAAAGTGTAAAGTAGTCTAAAGTGTAAAGTAGTCTAAAGTGTAAAGCAGTCTAAAGTGTAAAGTAGTCTAAAGTGTAAAGCAGTCTAAAGTGTAAAGTAGTCTAAAGTGTAAAGTAGTCTAAAGTGTAAAGCAGTCTAAAGTGTGATTTGTAAAGTTGTCTAAAGTGTAACGTAGTCTAAAGTGTGATTTGTAAAGTTGTCTAAAGTGTAACGTAGTCTAAAGTGTGATTTGTAAAGTTGTCTAAAGTGTAACGTAGTCTAAAGTGTGATTTGTAAAGTTGTCTAAAGCGTAACGTAGTCTAAAGTGTGATTTGTAAAGTAGTCTAAAGTGTAAAGCAGTCTAAAGTGTAAAGCAGTCTAAAGTGTAAAGTAGTCTAAAGTGTAAAGTAGTCTAAAGTGTAAAGCAGTCTAACGTGTGATTTGTAAAGTAGTCTAAAGTGTAAAGTAGTCTAAAGTGTAAAGCAGTCTAAAGTGTAAAGTAGTCTAAAGTGTAAAGCGGTCTAAAGTGTAAAGTAGTCTAAAGTGTAAAGCAGTCTAAAGTGTAAAGCGGTCTAAAGTGTGATTTGTAAAGTAATCTAAAGTGTAAAGTAGTCTGAAGTGTAAAGCAGTCTAAAGTGTAAAGTAGTCTAAAGTGTAAAGTAGTCTAAAGTGTAAAGTAGTCTGAAGTGTAAAGCAGTCTAAAGTGTAAAGTAGTCTAAAGTGTAAAGCGGTCTAAAGTGTAAAGTAGTCTAAAGTGTTAAGCAGTCTAAAGTGTAAAGCAGTCTAAAGTGTAAAGCGGTCTAAAGTGTGATTTGTAAAGTAATCTAAAGTGTAAAGTAGTCTAAAGTGTAAAGCAGTCTAAAGTGTAAAGCGGTCTAAAGTGTGATTTGTAAAGTAGTCTAAAGTGTAAAGCAGTCTAAAGTGTAAAGCAGTCTAAAGTGTAAAGTAGTCTAAAGTGTAAAGCGGTCTAAAGTGTAAAGTAGTCTAAAGTGTAAAGCAGTCTAAAGTGTAAAGTAGTCTAAAGTGTAAAGCAGTCTAAAGTGTAAAGTAGTCTAAAGTGTAAAGCAGTCTAAAGTGTAAAGTAGTCTAAAGTGTTAAGCAGTCTAAAGTGTAAAGCAGTCTAAAGTGTAAAGCGGTCTAAAGTTTGATTTGTAAAGTAATCTAAAGTGTAAAGCAGTCTAAAGTGTAAAGCGGTCTAAAGTGTGATTTGTAAAGTAGTCTAAAGTGTAAAGCAGTCTAAAGTGTGATTTGTAAAGTAGTCTAAAGTGTAAAGTAGTCTAAAGTGTAAAGCAGTCTAAAGTGTGATTTGTAAAGTAGTCTAAAGTGTAAAGTAGTCTAAAGTGTGATTTGTAAAGTAGTCTAAAGTGTAAAGTAGTCTAAAGTGTAAAGCAGTCTAAAGTGTGATTTGTAAAGTAGTCTAAAGTGTAAAGTAGTCTAAAGTGTAAAGCAGTCTAACATGTGATTTGTAAAGTAGTCTAAAGTGTAAAGTAGTCTAAAGTGTAAAGTAGTCTAAAGTGTAAAGTAGTCTAAAGTGTAAAGCAGTCTAAAGTGTAAAGTAGTCTAAAGTGTAAAGCAGTCTAACGTGTAAAGTAGTCTACAGTGTAAAGTAATCTAAAGTGTAAAGCAGTCTAAAGTGTGATTTGTAAAGTTGTCTAAAGTGTAACGTAGTCTAAAGTGTGATTTGTAAAGTAGTCTAAAGTGTAAAGCAGTCTAAAGTGTAAAGTAGTCTAAAGTGTAAAGCAGTCTAAAGTGTAAAGTAGTCTAAAGTGTAAAGCGGTCCAAAGTGTAAAGTAGTCTAAAGTGTAAAGCGGTCTAAAGTGTAAAGTAGTCTAAAGTGTTAAGCAGTCTAAAGTGTAAAGCAGTCTAAAGTGTAAAGTAGTCTAAAGTGTACAGTAGTCTAAAGTGTAAAGTAGTCTAAAGTGTAAAGTAGTCTAAAGTGTAAAGTAGTCTAAAGTGTAAAGTAGTCTAAAGTGTAAAGCAGTCTAAAGTGTGATTTGTAAAGTTGTCTAAAGTGTAACGTAGTCTAAAGTGTGATTTGTAAAGTTGTCTAAAGTGTAACGTAGTCTAAAGTGTGATTTGTAAAGTTGTCTAAAGTGTAACGTAGTCTAAAGTGTGATTTGTAAAGTTGTCTAAAGCGTAACGTAGTCTAAAGTGTGATTTGTAAAGTAGTCTAAAGTGTAAAGCAGTCTCAAGTGTAAAGCAGTCTAAAGTGTAAAGTAGTCTAAAGTGTAAAGTAGTCTAAAGTGTAAAGCAGTCTAACGTGTGATTTGTAAAGTAGTCTAAAGTGTAAAGTAGTCTAAAGTGTAAAGCAGTCTAAAGTGTAAAGTAGTCTAAAGTGTAAAGCAGTCTAAAGTGTAAAGTAGTCTAAAGTGTAAAGCAGTCTAAAGTGTAAAGCGGTCTAAAGTGTGATTTGTAAAGTAATCTAAAGTGTAAAGTAGTCTGAAGTGTAAAGCAGTCTAAAGTGTAAAGTAGTCTAAAGTGTAAAGCGGTCTAAAGTGTAAAGTAGTCTAAAGTGTAAAGCGGTCTAAAGTGTAAAGTAGTCTAAAGTGTTAAGCAGTCTAAAGTGTAAAGCAGTCTAAAGTGTAAAGCGGTCTAAAGTGTGATTTGTAAAGTAATCTAAAGTGTAAAGTAGTCTAAAGTGTAAAGCAGTCTAAAGTGTAAAGCGGTCTAAAGTGTGATTTGTAAAGTAGTCTAAAGTGTAAAGTAATCTAAAGTGTAAAGCAGTCTAAAGTGTAAAGCAGTCTAAAGTGTAAAGTAGTCTAAAGTGTAAAGCAGTCTAAAGTGTAAAGTAGTCTAAAGTGTAAAGTAGTCTAAAGTGTAAAGCAGTCTAAAGTGTGATTTGTAAAGTTGTCTAAAGTGTAACGTAGTCTAAAGTGTGATTTGTAAAGTTGTCTAAAGTGTAACGTAGTCTAAAGTGTGGTTTGTAAAGTTGTCTAAAGCGTAACGTAGTCTAAAGTGTGATTTGTAAAGTTGTATAAAGTGTAACGTAGTCTAAAGTGTGATTTGTAAAGTTGTCTAAAGCGTAACGTAGTCTAAAGTGTGATTTGTAAAGTAGTCTAAAGTGTAAAGTAGTCTAAAGTGTAAAGCGGTCTAAAGTGTAAAGTAGTCTAAAGTGTTAAGCAGTCTAAAGTGTAAAGCAGTCTAAAGTGTAAAGCGGTCTAAAGTGTGATTTGTAAAGTAATCTAAAGTGTAAAGCAGTCTAAAGTGTAAAGCGGTCTAAAGTGTGATTTGTAAAGTAGTCTAAAGTGTAAAGCAGTCTAAAGTGTAAAGTAGTCTAAAGTGTGATTTGTAAAGTAGTCTAAAGAGTAAAGCAGTCTAAAGTGTGATTTGTAAAGTAGTCTAAAGTGTAAAGTAGTCTAAAGTGTGATTTGTAAAGTAGTCTAAAGTGTAAAGTAGTCTAAAGTGTGATTTGTAAAGTGATTTAAGTGGTACAGACATGTAAAGATCTGTAAACCTACCGTAAAGCATGAAATAGTGTAAAGTACCTGTATCTGCTCCTGTAGTTTGAGGCTCCGCTCTATGTAGCTGTTCAGCTCTTCTTTAATTGCTGCTGCTTCATGCTTGACCTCCTGAAGTTCCTGAAGCAGCTCAGAACTCTCTACGTCTCCAGATGCCTAAATGTCAAAAGATAAAACGCTCATCTATGCTCAGAGCTCATCACTAATGGGATGGGAGTGTTTGTAATGTATAAATGTACAATAAGGTATAAAAAGTCATTACATGAAGTAGAGAACACTCACCTTGTGCACCTGATCCTTCAACAGAGCGATCGTCATCTCTCGCTCCTTCCACAAAACAATATTAACACGATCACACACGTTTGCTTTATAATTAGGAATCGTACATTTCCTGGTAAACTCGCCTCATTAATCATTGACATATTCTCAGATATGTACAATAGAAACATACAGAACATCTCCGTACCTGAATCTGTTCCTGAAGTCTTTGGCTGATTTCTTTACAGCTGTTCAGTTCCTCTTCAGTAGCCTCTGCTTGACCTTTAACCTCATGCAGCTCCTGACGAAGTGCTGATACCACTGCAGAGGTTTTCTCACTACTGCAATCTGAGGCCTGGAGTTCAAAGGTTAAAGGAGTGTTCTCAGACAGAGCAGAAAATTACATCCATCATGTGCAGTAACGTTCACAGAAACAGTGAAGCTTCTGAAAACAAAAACGTATAAAATACAGATATGAGTGCTTACTTCACTTACCCTGTGTAGATCCTCCTGGAGCTTCTCGATCAGTTCCTCCTTAACCTGAAAAAGAAATGATCTTTGGTTTGTTTCCTCTGTGGTTTGATTTCTCACTGCAATAATTACATGAAACAAAACGCCAAATAAGATTGTCTGAGTAGTAGTGCTGAAATCGTCCTCGTTCCATTTAGGGGTCAGAAAAACAGTGACAGGAAAAAAGACTTCACCAAATGAACATGAGAAAAATCTGAAAAATCACCTGAGCATGGAGAAGAATTGAGAAGACGGAGACAGCACTCAAACAATCAGATAGTTATATAAACAACTGGTCTACAATATTTTGTGTATTACTTCTAGGGTTGACTAAAACACCACCACCACCACCAGAACCACCACCACCACCGCTGCAACCCAAAAGAGACACAGTACGTTTGATCCACTTCCTGCAGTCTGGGATTTGAACCTTCTGCTCAAGAGGCCAGAGCATGAGCCACTATAACCCCCCATACACAGACTGAGTCTGTGGAGGACTGTATGAGAGTAATGTTTGTATTTACAGTACAGACACAGTTCTATCTTCTATTCTGCTTCTTTCAGGTTAAAATACAGGATACTCAATATTTTACTGATCTAATCCACAGAAGTCTTTTATTTTGTCTCTACTATTCTCCCAATTTGCGATACAACCTAGTTGTTTTCAGTTGTGTCAAAAAACCAAAAAAACCAAGACATGGAATTCATCAGGGATCTGAGTCCAGGTCCAATTCTACTCCCAGACTGAGGGGCAATAGTAGATTAGATTAGCAGTTAAAATCATGTGCTAACTGCTGGAAGGTTGAGAGTTCAAGAGCCTTTATAATATTCAACGTTTGATTTAAATATGATTTAAATATGATTTAAATATGATTTGCATTTTGGTTTCAACTTCTGTTGTTTTTAAATGTGCTTAATAAATAAATAAACTAACAAACTAACTAAACTCTTGGTGAAGTACACCAAGGGAGGATGAAACGTTACAGTGTCCCTGTGTATACTGGATCAAAACCGGGAATAAAGACTTTAAACAGAATGTGTAAAAATGCTGTACCTGTATCTGTTCCTGTAGATTCTGACTTTGGTTTCTAAAGCGGTCCAGTTCTTCTTTAGCAGCCTCTGATTGATTTTTGACCTCCTGCAGCTCCTGAATAAGCTTCTCCATCTCACTCGTGAATTCACTTGAGGTCTAAACGGAGAGACAACAGTTACACACGAGGCTTTATTTTCCAAAACAGTGCCGAGGTTTTCTTATGAAATAACGGACTTCTAGGTCATGCAGGCTCAGTAAAAATATTCTTGTGTCCGAACATCTTCCGATTCAGAAACTTCAGCTTCCTTTCCAGTCTCCAGACTATTACAGAATTGATACCTTTGCTGTGAATGGCATGTTATGTGCTGGAGCCATCTTGATAATATTTTGAACAAATACGTGAACCACATTAGATATCTGAAGGTCTGTAAAAGAGTTTGTTCACTGAGGAGTGTGACTAATAAAAACAAGTCTACATTAAATAAAGTGGTTTAAGCCTTTCAACACTGACAGCAGTGGAGATGATACTATGACGCAGAAAAATGAGAGCGCTACGGGAGGTGATCGGTCTTCTACACTTACCGCAGCAGGTGATGTAGGTGTTGTTTTTATTTGGTTGAGCAGGTCCATGAGCTTAGTCAGCATTTTCTCGTACTCTTCAACTTCCTCTTCTGAACTGGCAAGCAGATGTTTTTGCAATTCTTGGGCCTTCGACATGGAACTCAGATCTACTTCCAGTTCTCTCAACTTCTCCATCAGGAGGACTATATCCTCCATTGTATTTACTGAACACTGTTCGACCTCCATCTCTGAACTAGATCCCATTAATTCTGCAGTGGGTTCAACTACCTTTGATTCCATTTTTTCTCCAGCAATGACCTTTGATTCCAACTCTTTTCCATCATTCTCCTGATCCACTTCTATCTCACACTGTTGCTTTAATCCTATCTCTCTCCCAGCAACGGGATGGCCCAAATATTCTCCATGTTCCACCTTTAACTCTTTAGTTTGGATGTTTGTTTCTAGATGCTCCAACTGGCTCAAAGTGGTTAACTTCTCCTTGAGTTTCTCCTCCAGCTGGGAGACCTTCAGATGGAGGGTTTCTGATTCAGATTGTGCTTTATCCACCTCTGATCTACAATCTCTCAGTTCCACCTCTCTCTCTTCTAGGAAATTCTCTAGCACCTCCACTCGCTTTGTTAAATTGTTCACTGTGAAGGTGGCACTTTCCTCCAAAGCATGAATCTGAACTTGGGCCACCACTAATGCTGCAGTCTTCTCCCTCAACAGGTCTTCAAGTTCAAGAACTAGCATCTCATTCTTCTTCTCCATTTCTTCTTCTGTCTCTCTTTCCTCTTGCAGGGATCCATATTTGCTGAGAAGTGATGAGTGGTCTTCCTTGAGTGTGTCAAGCTCTCTCTGAATTTGGTCCATCTTCTGTTTCAGTTCATCATGCTGGTCTTCCTCATCATCCTCAGCAGATTGTTTGTGCTCAATTTTGGAAAGCTCCTGCTGGAGTTTCTCGATTACAGAGTTTAGCTGCTCCACTTCTTCCTCATTGTCTCGTTTGAGCCGATCCTGTTCTCCACGAAGGTACTCAACCTGAGACTCCAGCTCACGCACCAGCTCATTCTTTACCTCCACCTCCTGAGGGTATGATAAACCATGAAGAAAGTCAGGAATGAAAGAAGACAAGGAATATTCGATTATGAAATCTAGCACCCAGTTCCAATAATCTACGCACAGGGGTTCAAAAATTACTTCAGGTATTCGAGCCAAACCTCCAAGACCATCACACACCAATGTACAGTAAAAGACACGTTGACGCGTCATGGATTCAACTTCATGGATTCAATTCTTATGGATTCACAAGTCTATTAGTCAAGTTCTAAAAACATAGATGTTTGGAACTGGGTGTAATTTGCAGCCCGTACCCATTACCTTTTAGAAGACAGCTTTGACATTTTGTGAGAACAGTCACCACAAATAACTCATCAAATATCTAATTAGGAAGATATTTACATGTGTTAAATGTTACGCCCCATTTTTGTGGCAAATGATTATAAATATATTAATCTTGCATGCATAAAGAATATAGACCTGTGAGTAACACAACCTTCCCAGTGTTTAATAAGTGCAGGCTCTGTAATAAGGTACACTAACTTGCACTCATTAATAATTGGGCATTTTTGCTACACATATCACAAAAAATATGTATAAATAAATATGTAGCAAAAACAAACCAAAACAACAAACAAGTATGAGGACGGTAAAACCATACTTCAGCAATAAAGCAACAGAACTTAAAACCTGGACCCAGACGGAGGTTAAAACAGAAGCGGGTTTCACATAAACACACACACAAGCGGGTACACACATATACGCCCGTTCCTCCAGCACGTGTGTAAGCCGTTACCTTGTTGTCAGGCTTCGTAGTTTCCGAAAGCTGAAGTTTAGCAATCTGTTCATTAAGAAGAGCAATTTGCCTGTTCTTCTCCTCCAAGACCTTCAAGAGTTAAACATCATCACATGACTCGCCTTAAATCAACCCTAATAACCTGATGAGTGTGATATTTCTCGGGAACGGCAAATATCATGATGGTTATGGTTATGTCAGGGAAGCAATACAAGTGGAAAGGAGGTATCTAGAGGGAAAAAAAACTCATTCAAGCAAAGGAAATGGAGTGAAGGTAGAAACATGAAGCAGTAGCTAGCTTCTGTAGCAATGTAGGCTTGTACTGAATTTCTGTATTCAGTAGCTAAGGTTTAGCTAGTTCTGACCGTTATTTAGTGTTTTATTTCAGAAGCCTGTCCATTCAGCAAACCCTCAACAAACTGTTCACATCTTCTGCTTCTTATAAGAAACAGCAGCCATTTAAACCACCCAAATGACACTTTTCAATTTATAATCTGGTATGGTAACAGTCCCGTGTCTTCACGTATCCCATGTATCCTACACACACCTCATTTTAATACACACTGAGGGATTTGAGCTTTATTGTAAGAGTTTTTTGCAGGGCACATGGCCCAGCTGGAGTATTAGCATGTAACACGATCGTAACGTGTGTACACCTGTGACAGGAACTCAATAACTCCGCACAGAGGAGTATCGCTTTTCTGACACGCCCATTTAAACCCTGTCTATATTTTATTGTTCTGAGTTTAAAAAACAGAACAAAAACTAATGCAATCAGAATAGGGTTTTAGAATCAGATATTTTAGAGAATGGCTTTTCAATAAAATTGTTCTAAGGTAAAAGAGAGAGAGCGGATGAAAGAATAAAGGACAGAAACTGTAGTGAGGTAAAGGTCTGATCATACACCCTGACTAAGCAGGAACACCCTCGCTGTTCTTCCTCTTCACCTGTTGTTGCTATTAGTGGTCGTGAAAATGAACAAAACATTACACACAGTTAACTAGTTAGTCAATCATCTCGTTATTCGATGATTTAAATAGGCATGCCTCACCGTCTGTAAGCTGGTGTGAGCCTGAAGATCCTGCTGTTGTGTGCTAATCTCCTTCCTCTGGATCTCCAGCTGCATGTGGAGCTGCTGAACCTCCTCACTTTTGTTCTGGAGCTCATCCCTGAACTGTTCCAACTGCTCCTCCAGATTCACAATCTACAGAGGTCACGGGTAGAACAGGAAACATGAGGACAAACTACCATTAACACCAGAGCAGTGTGACCACCATAAACACACCAACACATGCACAAACTACTGTTACTGCCAGAGCAGCACAGACCAACTGGGTCATGTGACAGGAAGTACCTCTTTTTCTTTCCTGTCCAGAGCCTCTCTCTCAGTCTGGAGTAAAGCCTCCAGGGTGGCATCAGCCCCGCCTGCCATGGAGGCATACTGCTTACTGTCCTCCTGAACACACACACACACACACACAGTTGCCATAGTAACGAGGAATCCTTGAATTGAGTGTTGTTAATAGCTGAGCTAGGACTGCAGTGCTAAAATGCTCACCCTGGTTGGCGTGATGTTGCGGTTGTCGTGGGATACAAGCACCTCCTCCAGCATCCTCACACGCTCCTCCTGCCTCTCGATCTCCTCGTCACGCTCCTGCACATCCCTCTGCAGCTGCTCCACTCGCAGCAACAGCTCACTGCACCAATCAGATTTCTCCTGCAGGGCCACGCTCAGCTCCTCCACCTGAGAGAGGGTGATGGGGAGACAGTGAGACAAGGACAGAGAGAGAGAGGGGGAGGGGAGGGGAGAGAGAGAGAGAGAGAGAGAGAGAGAGAGAGAACAGAGGAGGAGAGAGGGGACAACAGATACATAAGGAAAGATTAGGGATAAAAAATATAAAGAAAAGATGACAGTAAAGACGGGTAAGAAAAAGAAAGAAGGAGGACAGAAGAGGAGTGAAGAAAACAGGATGAAAATCCAGAAGGTGAGGAAGAGAGAGAAACAGGAGGGGGTTATAGAGGGTGAGAAAGAGAATTAGGATAGAGGAAGGAAAGATAAGAAATGGAAAGCAATAGTAAGAAGGAAAGAAAGAAATGAAGGAAGGACAAGAAAAGGATGGAGAATGAAAGGAAGAAATGGAAAGGATTGATAAATGGAGGAAGGAGAAAAGGAAAGAAAAAAGGGAAAGAAAAGAAACAAAAGAGAAGTGATGGAAGGAGATGAACATAAAAATGAAGGAAAGAGAAAAAAAGAAAAATGAATAGTTATAGTGTGATTATAATGTGTGTTTCTACTGGACTGCTGATTGGTCAACTACTGTAACCCCGTAATGACATCACAATGACATCATCACCCAGCAGCTGCAATTAAAATTCTCCACTCCGTTTTTATTTCAATGGGAAAGTTTTAGTTTTTTTTACCCCTGAAAAAAGAGAGCGGGAGTTATTTACCCCTGAAAAAAGAGAGCGGGAGTTATTTACCCCTGAAAAAAGAGGGCGGGAGATATTTACCCCAGAAAAAAGAGGGCGGGAGATATTTACCCCTGAAAAAGGAGGGCAGGAGATATTTACCCCACAAAAAAGAGGGCGGGAGATATTTACCCCTGAAAAAAGAGAGCGGGAGTTATTTACCCCTGAAAAAAGGAGAGCAGGAGTTATTTACCCCTGAAAAAAGAGGGCGGGAGATATTTACCCCTGAAAAAAGAGGGCGGGAGATATTTACCCCTGAAAAAAGAGGGTGGGAGATATTTACCCCTGAAAAAAGAGGGTGGGAGATATTTACCCCTGAAAAAAGAGGGCTGGAGATATTTACCCCTGAAAAAGGAGGGAAGGAGATATTTACCCCTGAAAAGGAGGGCAGGAGATATTTACCCCTGAAAAAGGAGGGCAGGAGATATTTACCCCTGAAAAAAGGAGGGCAGGAGATATTTACCCCAGAAAAAAGAGGGCAGGAGATATTTACCCCTGAAAAAGAGAGGGCAGGTTATATTTCTCGTCTTCTCTTTGTTCTACTGTGAGCAGGTCCTGCTCCAGATTCTGTATTGTTCTCAGCAGTGCACGGTTCTCTCGGGGCAGAAACAAGAGGAAGGTGGTGTGTTTCTGCTCTTGGTGCAAAACAAACCAGTTACGAAGAAGGACAGCAGGGTACCTCTAAAACCTACACAAAAACTATAAGGTGGAGGACCTTGGTCAGGGGCAGATTCAGGGATAAATGAGATTGTGATTTTGTTAGAGTACGTTAATGGGGTACCTCTCAGGGGCAGTACAGAATGGTAAATGGTGCACGTTATGAGGCACAACAAGACCCAGTTGCCCCCCTCACTGGACAAGTTCACAAGTCACTGCAGTTCACGTATCGTACCAACCACTCAACAGATGATGCCATCGCCACCACCCTACATCTGACCCTCAACCACCTGCACAAGAAGGACACCTACATTCGAATGCTGTTCATAGACTTCAGTCCAGCATTCAACACAATCATTCCTCAGCACCTGATTGGAAAGCTGAACCTACTGGGCCTGAACACCTCCATCTGCAACTGGATCCAGGACTTCCTGACTGGGCGACCTCAATCAGTCCGGATCAGGAACAACATCTCCAGCACCACCACGCTGAGCACTGGTGCCCCCCAGGGCTGTGTGCTCAGTCCACTGCTGCTCACGACTGTTCAGCTCAAATCACTTCATCAAGTTCGCCGATGACACGACCGTGGTGGGTCTCATCAGCAAGAACGAGGAGTCAGCATACAGAGAGGAGGTGCAGCAGCTAGTGGACTGGTACAGAGCCTACAACCAGTCTCTGAATGTAGACAAAACAAAACAGATGGTTGTTGACTTCAGGAGAGCACAGAGTGACCACTCTCCGCTGAACATCGAAGGCTCTTCCGTAGAGATCATCCAGTGCACCAAATTCCTTGGTGTTTACCTGACGGAGAACCTCACCTGGTCCCCCAAGACCAGCTCCGTAACCAAGAAAGCCCAGCAGCGTCTCTACTTTCTGTGAAGGCTGAAGAAAGCCCAGCTCCCACCTCCCAGCCTCTTCACGTTCTACAGAGGAACTGATGAGAGCATCCTGAGGAGCTGCATCACTGTCTGGTTCTGAAATCGCACCTAATCTGATCGCAAGATCCTGCAGCGTATAGTGAGGGATAGCTGAGATCATCGGGGTGTCTCTCCCCTCCATCACAGACATTTACACCACACGCATCTGCAAAGCCGCCAGCATTGTGAATGACCTCACACAACCCACACACACCCCTCTCACACACACCCCTCACACACACCCCTCACACACACCCTCACACACACCCCTCACACACACCCCTCACACACCCCCCTCACACACACCCCTCACACACACCCCTCACACACACTCCCCACACACACACCCCTCACACACACCCCTCACACACACCCCCCACACACACACACCCAACACACCCTCACACACAACCCCCACACACACACCACCCCTCACACACACACCCCTCCACACACCCCCTCACACACACTCCCACACACAACCCTCCAC
>CM022764.1:30042643-30047643 GCA_012411365.1 Ameiurus melas | reverse complement strand
TCACTCCACTTATCCTCCATCCATCACCCACTTACTCTCCATCCATCCATCCATCACTCCACTTATCCATCCATCCATCACTCCACATATCCTCCATCCATCACTCCACTTATCCTCCATCCATCACTCCACTTATCCATCCATCCATCACTCCACCCATCCATCCATCCATGACTCACTCATCCTCCATCCATCACTCCACTTATCCTCCATCCATCCATCACCCACTTATCCTCCATCCATCCATCACTCCACTTATCCTCCATCCATCCATCCATCACTCCACTCTATCCTCCATCCATCACCCACTTATCCCCATCCATCACTCCACTTATCCTCCATCCATCACCCACTTATCCTCCATCCATCACTCCACTTATCCTCCATCCATCACTCCACTTATCCATGACTCCACTCATCCTCCATCCATCACTCCACTTATCCTCCATCCATCACTCCACTTATCCATCCATCCATCACTCCACTTATCCATCCATCCATCACTCCACTTATCCTCCATCCATCCATCACTCCACTCATCCATCCATCCATCACTCCACTCATCCTCCATCCATCACTCCACTTATCCATCATCCATCACTCCACTTATCCATCATCCATCACCCACTTATCCATCATCCATCACTCCACTTATCCTCCATCCATCACTCCACTTATCCTCCATCCATCCATCACCCACTATCCATCCATCCATGACTCCACTCATCCTCCATCCATCACCCACTTATCCATCCATCCATCACTCCACTTATCCATCATCCATAACTCCATCCATCTATCCATCACCCACTTATCCTCCATCCATCCATCCATCACTCCACTTATCCTCCATCCATCCATCCATCACTCCACTTATCCATCCATCCATCACTCCACTTATCCATCCATCCATCACTCCACTTATCCATCCATCCATCACTCCACTTATCCATCCATCCATCACTCCACTTATCCTCCATCCATCACTCCACTTATCCTCCATCCATCACTCCACTTATCTTCCATCCATCACTCCACTTATCCTCCATCCATCCATCACTCCACTCATCCATCCATCCATGACTCCACTCATCCTCCATCCATCACTCCACTTATCCTCCATCCATCCATCACTCCACTTATCCTCCATCCATCACTCCACTCATCCTCCATCCATCCATCCATCACTCCACTTATCCATCCATCCATCCATACCCACATATCCTCCATCCATCACCCACTTATCCTCCATCCATCACTCACTTATCCTCCATCAATCACTCACTTATCCATCCATCCATCACTCCACATCCATCCATCCATCCATGACTCCACCATCCTCCATCCATCACCCACTTATCCTCCATCCATCCATCACTCCACTTATCCTCCATCCATCCATCACTCCACTTATCCTCCATCCATCCATCCATCACTCCACTTATCCTCCATCCATCCATCACTCCACTTATCCTCCATCCATCACTCCACTTATCCTCCATCCATCACTCCACTTATCCATGCATCCATCACTCCACTTATCCTCCATCCATCCATCACTCCACTCATCCATCCATCCATGACTCCACTCATCCTCCATCCATCACTCCACTTATCCATCCATCCATCACTCGACTTATCCATCATCCATAACTCCACTTATCCATCCATCACTCCACTTATCCTCCATCCATCACTCCACTTATCCTCCATCCATCACTCCACTTATCCTCCATCCATCCATCCATCACTCCACTCATCCTCCATCCATCACTCCACTCATCCTCCATCCATCACTCTACTCATCCTCCATCCATCACTCCACTTATCCATCCATCCATCACTCCACTTATCCATCCATCCATCACTCCACTCATCCTCCATCCATCACTCCACTTATCCTCCATCCATCACTCCACTTATCCATCCATCCATCACTCCACTTATCCTCCATCCATCCATCACTCCACTTATCCATCCATCCATCACTCCACTTATCCTCCATCCATCACTCCACTTATCCATCCATCCATCACTCCACTTATCCATCATCCATCACTCCACTTATCCTCCATCCATCACTCCACTTAGCCTCCATCCGTCACTCCACTTAGCCTCCATCCGTCACTCCACTTATCCATCCATTCATCACTCCACTTATCCTCCATCCATCACTCCACGTATCCTCCATCCATCACTCCACTTATCCTCCATCCATCACTCCACTCATCCATCCATCCATGACTCCACTTATCCATCCATCCATGACTCCACTCATCCTCCATCCATCACTCCACTTATCCTCCATCCATCCATCACTCCACTTATCCTCCATCCATCCATCACTCCACTTATCCTCCATCCATCCATCACTCCACTTATCCTCCATCCATCCATCCATCCATCACTCCACTTATCCTCCATCCATCCATCACTCCACTTATCCTCCATCCATCACTCCACTTATCCTCCATCCATCACTCCACTTATCCTCCATCCATCCATCACTCCACTCATCCATCCATCCATGACTCCACTCATCCTCCATCCATCACTCCACTTATCCATCCATCCATCACTCCACTTTTCCTCCATCCATCCATCCATCCATCCATCCATCCATCCATCCATCACTCCTTACTAACATACAGATTAAATATAGAAAATATAGCAACACTTCCGCAGTCGGACGTTGCCCCAGACGTTATCTCACTTCCTTTAAATTGTGTATTGATCATAATATTTGCACCTCGCCTCGCTACCACGTACATTCACGTCAGCTACTGCACCAATCAGGCGACTGAATGCTTAGACTCAACATTCTGCTACACTCTAGATAAGGTAGCTCAACGTAAAAGAAAATTAATTAGACAGAAAAAGCTCGTGGGTATATCTATCCCACACACACACCTTTAATTAGAACGTAAATGGCGTCAAACCAATTTGGTACTTATATACCGCTTTTATCTAAAGCTTTACACGGTGTCTCATTCACCCATTCACACACTCACACACACCAATGGTAGCTGAGCTGCCATGCAAGGCGCTAACTTGCCATCTGGAGCAACTTGGGGCCCAAGGACACTTCGGCATGTGGAGTCATCCGGGCCGGGAATCGAACCGCCAAGCCTACGATTAGTGGACAACCCGCTCTACCACCTGATCCACAACCACCCCAGGTTGTAATACATAAATACTTAGTGCTGCTAGGTCAGTCTCTCTCTCCACCAAATCTCTCTTTAATCTTTTTTTTTTTACGATTAAACCCTTGATTAAAAAACCTGACCTTGACCTGTCCCAACTGTCCAGCTATAGACCAATATCAAATCGCCCCTTCATCTCTAAGATTTCAGAAAAGATTGTAGCAAAGCAGTTCTGCTCGTACTTAGATAGGAACAACATTCATGAAATGTATCAGTCAGGATTTAGACCTCATCAAAGCACAGACACAGCGTTAGTTAAAGTAGTAAATGACCTTCTTCTGACATCTGATCAGGGTTGTGTCTCGCTGCTTGTGTTACTCGACCTTAGTGCAGCTTTCGATACCATAGATCACACTATTCTCCTTGATAGATTAGAAAATGTTGTTGGCATTAAGGGAACAGTCCTCTCCTGGCTCAGGTCTTATCTGACCGATCGTTATCAGTTCGTTGATGTAAATGGTGATTTCTCCATGCGTACTGAGGTTACTTTTGGAGTTCCACAGGGTTCTGTTTTAGGCTCACTGCTTTTTACTTTATATATGTTACCCCTAGGACAAATTATTTGTAAACATGGAATTAGCTTCCACTGTTATGCTGATGATACACAGCTGTATGTTTCAGCGAAGCCAGAGGACAGACAGAAGCTTAGTAAAGTTGAGGATTGTGTAAAGGACATTAGACGTTGGATGTTAACCAACTTCCTTTTACTTAATTCTGATAAAACAGAAATACTTTTATTAGGCCCACGTGTAGCTAGAAGTAATCTTCCTGACTACACAGTAACTCTGGATGGTCTTTCTGTTTCATCATGTACAGCAGTTAAAGACCTCGGAGTGATTATTGACTCCAGTCTATCATTTGGATGCTCATGTAGATAATATTACTAAGATATGCGTTCTTTCATCTCAGAAATATTTCTAAGATAAGAAACATATTGTCACTACATGATGCAGAAATACTGGTTCATGCATTCGTCACCTCTAGATTAGATTACTGTAATGCCTTACTGTCTGGATGTTCCAGTAGGAATTTAAATAAACTCCAGTTAGTCCAGAATGCAGCTGCTAGAGTCCTAACTAGAACTAGAAGATACGACCACATCACCCCGATCTTATTCACACTGCATTGGCTCCCAGTAAAATCTCACATTAACTATAAAATACTTTTATTAGCCTATAAAGCACTAAACGGTCTCGCGCCACAGTACCTGAGCAAATTTTTGGTCTTCTATGATTTGCCACGCCTACTTCCATCAAAAGGTACAGGCTATTTGTTGGTGCCTGGAATAGTAAAGGCTACAGCAGGGGGAAGAGCTTTCTCTTAGGTAAAGGAGCAGAGGCTCACAGGTAGAGAGTGTTGAGGTGAACTGAGATGTTTGGATGCTGTTGCCCTCCCACTTTCACACCTTCACCCAGGTGTGTTGATGGAGGAGCGTCTGGCTGCATTAAGACCCGTGGAGTCCTCGTGTCTGTGTTCCCTTCTGGTTCTCCCTTTTAGTTATGAGGTCACAGCTAGTCTTGTTGGAGTCCCTGCTTTCACTCACGCAAACTACATTGTCCTTCACCATTACAGGACGATAACCATACCTAATAATCTCCCTCTCTTTCAGTCGACTTACAAATGATACTCCTGAGATACCTCCTGAGTGACTACGTTTACATGGACAGCAGTAACCTAATTATTGACCTGATTCTGAGTAAGACAATAATGTGATTAAGGTGTTTATATTAGTTGGTTTTAGAATACTCCTACCATGTACCCATTTTACATGTTATAGAACACAGAGTGATTAACAGC